>PVIA01002602.1:0-201111 GCA_004024845.1 Tonatia bakeri
AAAAAAAAAAAAAAAAAAAAAGAAAAAGAAGACCAAATAGGAGAGATTTGCTATAATGCTCAGCTGACTTATGAAGAAAATTATATTAAAAAAAATCCCCAGGCTAACAGTTGAGCAAGGAAACCCAGGGGAGAGAACACCAACCCAGCTGCTCCCCGCTGTAGCCCATGCAGATGGGCGGGCGGCACTGATCCAGAGTCTCTACCGTGTCCCAGGGAGGGCTGCTGCTCTTCACTCCACGCAGCTGCAGACCTGAGAATGGGCACCTCTCCTCCTGCTGGCTCAGTCTCACCCTTCAGGTCTCAGCTGCAACGCCAACTCCTCGGACAGCCTTTCCTGACCACCTACCCAAGTGACTCCCTCTCCCCAGTGATTATCACAGCATGCTGTGATATCCCGTCAGCATCCCGTCTGGAATATTATTAGTCAGCCGTCTAAAGGAAGGAGGTTCTGATACACGCAGGTGAACCTTAAAACACTGCACTAAGCAAAATAAGCCAGACATAAAAGGACAACTATTTTATGATTCCAATTACCTGTGGTATCTAGAACAGTGACACTCGTGGAGACAGAAAGCAGCGTGGTGGTTGCCAGAGGCTGGGGAGAAGGGAGAACGAGGGGATACTGTTCAACGGGGACAGAGTTTCTGTTTGGGATGATAAAAAAGTTCTGGAGATGGATGGCGGTGATAATTGCACAACAATGTGAATGTCCTAAATGCCACTAAACTAAACACTTAAAAATTGTTAAAATGGATCTTGGCTGGTGTGGCTCAGTGGATTGAAGGCCAGCCTGCAAACCAAAAGGTCGTAGGTTCAATTCTCAGTCAGGGCACATGCCTGGGTTGTGGGCCAGGTTCCCCAGGGAGGGGTGTGTGAGAGGCAACCGATCAACGTATCTCTCAGACATAGATGTTTCTCTCCCTCTCTTTCTCCCTCCCCTCCCCTCTCTCTAAAAAGTAGATAAATAAAATCTTTAAAAGTAATTGTTAAAATGGTAAATTTTATGTCTTGTATATTTTACCACAATCGAAATAATAGCACATACATATTACAAAATCACTACTGAAAAAAACCTTCAAAGCACAGAGCAATCTTACAGTTGATTTTAGTTTTGCTAAAGACTTAAAACGGAAAACAGAAGATAAAAATATAAGCTGTGCCCAAACAACATTTCATTATATTTTAAAGCCGCTAATGAACTAGTGGTTTTTCGGATGCCACATCCTGTACACATATTCAGCATCTCCTGAATTTCAGCCTTTGTGCTTCCCAAAGGCTGGGCTATTTTATTTTAGCACATGAAAACATTCTGATATATCTGCACATAGTTAAATTAGGGTGAACACTTTATTTTTAATCATCTCATCCTCTATTTTTGCCCAAAGAATACATACTTATAAAGATGTAAAATATGTCATGTTTCTAATTCTGATAATTTATAATTTGCTTTCAATAATTCACTCACTTATCAAAAACACTCTCTAAATTTCTGAATATTGTATGCTAGACTGGTCTTAAATAACAGAAATTACTAGGAGGTTGGTCACAGTTAACTTCTTGTTCTGAGAGAAATACAGTAACTACCCAATTGCAAAAGCCTCTATAACAGCAGTTCTCAGCCAGGCTCTTACTCACCCACCCAGGGAAGCAAGCTGCCACGTCCTGAAGGCACAGGGTGGGCCAGATCACCCACACATGCATTAAGGTGTGACCACTGCACCCACGCTTCACTGTACCACTCGGCCTGCTGGTACAGGGCTTAGCATCACCCCCATGAAAAGGCATTAATGTTAGTTACCTTCAAGTCTAAAAATAGTCAAATACTTACATGAACTGAATACATCCACGCTAGAAAGTAGAACAAATGTGGTAACAGTCTGAAAGAAATTATTTACTTTTATGGAAGAAATTCTAGTCTGGTTAAAATGTGCTGAGAAAGGGTGCTTTATCAACATTCCTTTTCTTAAAGACACTCTTCTCTCAGAATAACAAAAGAATGACCATTGCAATTTAGCTGAGCATGACTGTGAATGCCTTTCCACAAGGTTTTCAGTTTGATGTGGCAAAGAAACAGCTACCAGATCCAAGTTTTCTTCCAATTAAAGCATTATAGGGATAGAGACAGAGATATACAGACAGATGCACACAACAAATTTTCACAAACTGGACGGATCTCTGTAACCCACACCAGATCAAAAGCAACATGACCAGCACCCACTAGCCCCCCAGTTCTCTGGCTCGGCCAGCTTCCTGCCTCTCTGCACAGGGTAACAACCACTGTGCTGACTTCTAACACCATCGGTCCAGTGCACGATTTCCTACTTCGTGTAAACGCAATCAGTACTCTTCTGCATCTGGCTTCTTTTGCTCAATATTGTGTTTGAAAGACTCATTCACTCAGTCGAATATAGTTGCAGAATGTTCATTTTATTGCCCCATAACATTCCATGCATAAATATACAATTTATTTTCCCATTATACTGCTAATGGGCACTTAGGTAGTTTTCAATTGGGGTCTATGAACATTCTGGATGTGCTGTGAGACTGCACTATGCTGCGCACTCTGAGATGTGTTCTTTAGGTGAACATGCACACGCGTTTCTATTGGGGATATACGTAGGGGTGAAACTGGTAGGTCACAGAGTATGAATACATTTAGCTTTCACAGATACTGCCAATCTTCTAAAAGTTTATTCTACTTGACACTCTTATTAGAAACATCACAGATTCCTTGTTGCCTCCATCCTCGCAACCTTCAATACTATTTTTTTTTCTTGCATTTTAGCCATTCTGGTGGGTATGTAATACCATCCCATTATGGTTTTAATTTGCATTTCTCTAACAACTAATAAAGTTGAGCACCTTTTAATATGTTAATAACCATTTTAATGCCCCTTTAGTAAATGCCTCCTGAGTTCTCTGCCCACTTTTTTCTATTGGGTTGTCAGAATTTTTCTTGATTGTAAGTAATCTTTGTATTTTATGGACACAAGTCCTCCACCGTTTTGCTGGAGAAGGGAACGTGTCATCTACTTACTCTGTTTGGCAAACACTTGAATAACACGCACTACGTGCTGGCCCAGCCCTTGTCAGAGCGCTTCACAAATATCCGTGTAGACTTTGATATAAAGAAGTGCTAAATATTAATACAGTCCAGTTTGTTTGTTTTTATGGTTAGAGCTGTATTGTCCTTTTGGGCCTAAGGTCTCAAAGATGTTCTCCTATATTTTTCCTCTAAAAGCTTCAGAGATTTCACTTTTAAACATTCGATCTGGAATTGGTTTTTCCATATATAGTATACGCTCAGGGGTTAAGACAGCTTTCTCCCACATGGAAACAAATCACTGAGTACACTGAAAAGGCCACCCAATTGCCACCGCACTGCAACACCCACTCTGTCAGGACAGTGAGCCGTGCGTGTGGGGGTCTGTTTCTGGAATCTCCGTCTGTTCCACTGGTGGTCTGTATTTCCTATGTCAAGATGTCTTAATTCAGTGTTTCTCCAATTCTGAAGCACAAAGAATAACCTAGAAACACTGTTAGAACACAGGCTCCTCCGCCCCAACCCCAGGGACTCTGATTTAATGGGGCTGTGGTGCAGCCAGAACAATCCATTTCTCTGAGTTCCCAGGCGGTGCTGGGGCTGCCAGGCCAAGGGCCATGGCTTGCTGAGCGCTGCATCCTGGAAACAGGTTCCTCACAGCACTTGCTTTCCCACATGCCAGCACTCCTGTCTGGCCTTTGGCAGCTTGGCCAGCTATCATAGTCCTTTTGCATTTCCATAGGAATTTTAAAGTCAGCTTGAGGTCTACAAAACCAAACAACCACCACCACCAAAAAGTCAAACTGCTAAAATTTTGTTAGGGAACACTTTCATTATGTAGGTTAATTTTAGGAAACTGGGAAACTTAAAATATTGAGTCCTCCATGTACACAGCATATCGCTTTAAGACAGGCCACCTGAGCTGACTCTAGTACTAAAAAGGAAGTGATAATCTAACATCTGAGGAAACTGCTAACAGCTCGAAAAGGTTGGTGAACACCACTTACCTCACACTAAAAAGTAAATTTTAACATTATGACACCATATATATATGCATCATTTTATATAGCTAACAATTTCTAACTATGTCTAACATAACCTGCATTCCCAGAAAAGTAGCAAAGAAAATTTTGTAACGCCATCAAAGAAGATCTGGGGTGTTGTTTCTATTAAAAACAAATTTCCTTTTCATTCTTATCACTGCACATTTCACATAATCTTCTTCCAGAGGTCACTCGGGTGCTGTACATGACAGCCAGCCAGTCTGCCCTCTAAATATGAAGGACCTTTCAGATAGCTGCTTCCCACACACAAATCAAAGCCAGGAGCCAGCTCAGAGCTCTCCTGTGGGTGTGTGATTCCATGGCTGTTACACTTAGGCCAAATAAGACGGTGCCCACCCAGGTCAGGCTGGCCTTACAAAGCAAGAAACAAAGAAATGCTATAAAAAGAAGAACCACTCCCCCTTCTTAATGTTCTATTTAAAAGATTATTCATTGTTAAAATCAGCACCAAATGAAAAACAGAATCAAATCAAATCAATACCAAATGACAATAAGTTTAAATTCCAAATTTACTCTATAAATTATTTCCCATGAAGTGGAACATCAGTCTGAATTCCCAGTCCTTGCTCTGTGGACCATTTAAAATCCGTCTCCAATCTAGTTTCTGTAAGATTCACTACTGCCCCCAAAGAATCGCCCAATCCAGCTAAGCAAGCCCAGGACAGCTCCCTCCTCCCCATCTCCTTCCTATCTTTGCTCCTGCCACCACTCTATCTAACCCCATCTGTCTTCAAGGCTGACTCCAATCCCTGCATGGTGAACAAAGCCTCCTTTGGATGCTCCACCCTAAATATGTTCTTCTTTTCTGAACAGTTAAAGGATTTATGTATCTGGGCTAGCAATCTGCAGTTTAAACTGCCTGGTATTGCTAATTATATTATCATAAATTTATCTGATCTTAGCGAAACTAAAAATTCCATAAGGGCAAGTCCTATGCTTTATACCTTTATTTCTCCCATCATGTCTAGTAGAATGCTTGGCAAATCCTGAGACTCTGGATCTGCTGCTAGCACAACACGTTCAAAGCTCTTTTCAATGCTCTACAAATTTTCAAATAGTAACAGAAAGCAGACGCCAGAGAGGTCAAGTTGTTGGTCATTTGCTGCCTCAAAACAGAAAGATCAGCATTCCGGAGATGCCAGTTCATCAGTGAAACCAGAGGCACCCCTCACACTGGCATGAAAAGCAGACTTATTGAAAACATAAATTATTTTCAAACTGAATGTTTCATTCTTTAGCACCATGTTAATTCATAATATCAAAAAGCCTAAGAGTTTCAGTTTTGATGACAGCCAAAAGCAGAAGTACATGGCCACGAGTCTGAACCACACACCTCAGTGTATGGTTGCCTCTCACACACTCCCTACTCGGGACCTGGCTGGAAACCCAGGCATGTACCCTGACTGGGAATTGAACCAGTGACCCTTTGGTCCGCAGGCCAGTGCTCAATCTACTGAGCCACACCAGCCAGGGCTCAGACACCTCAGTGTTAAATGTGTTACCATCCTAGCTAGAAGGCCTATATATTTCTCTTACCTGGGGACTGTATGCCCCACTAAGGGGCTTTTCTTACTTAAAGTTTCTTCCCTTTACCTTATATTAATGTTTTCCATCATCACTGATTCTGCTTCTCACCAGCCTAATGAAATACAATCAGATTCATTTAAAAGTAAAATGTATGCAATGAAATCAGTACTGTTTAATCTTTAAAACTGTTTCTCAAATAGCATTTAAATGATCTTGCTATTGCTCAAAAGTTTTTAGATTTTATTTTTTATTTGATAATATAGAAGATTAGAAGTACCTAAAGTTTAAGTTATAAATTATAATAACGAATGCCTATGAATATGGGACTTTTAAAAATATAATTTATTTATTTATTCTTAGAGAGAGGGGAAGGGAGGGAAAAAAAGAGGGGGAGAAACATTGACATGCAAGAGATACATTGATTGGTGGTCTCTCCCATGCCCCCAACTGAGGACCAGGCTGGAAACCCAAGCATGTGCCTTGACTGGGAATCAAACCAGTAACCCTTTGGTTCACAGGCCCGTGCTCAATCCACTGAGCTACATCAGCCAGGGCATATCGAACATTCTTGTGCCTGTCTACTGATGCAGATGCAAGAGTTTCTTAGGTATACTTCTACGACTGCAATCTCTGGAATACCTGTTATATACAATTTGATGTTTTAAAACATCTCTCTGATATGGATAAGCACGGGTTACATTTTTCTGTCATCTGCTTTATAATTTCAAATTATTTCTAGAAGTTATATTTTCTCTCCTAAATCATAAAAGTCTAATAACTAACAGAAGCCATCCGGACCTCTGTGATTACACCCTGAATTTCTTTAAACGTCCCACACACAGCTGTCCTATATTACGAATCAGAAAACTGCAGCTTGTCCTCTGTTGTTTGGTGTCTTTGTTGACTCTCCATTGCAGTGGCTTGCCTCTCTTCTGTCTGTCCATCTTTAATCGTGAGTTCGCTGCTCATTTTAATTTGGGATTAGAGATGTCTGAGAGAGAGAGAGAGAGAGAGAGAGAGAGAGAGAGAGAGAGAGAGAGAGAGAGAGAGAGAGAGAGACTGGTTTCTGTGACCACAGCCAGGCAGCACCATGAATTCGGGGTCAGCTCACCATTCCGAGGGTCAAGGTCAAGGGAAGGCTCTGAAGTGCCGTTACTGCAGCTACCTCTATCCTTCACAGCTCTCTGTCCTCATTTCTGGCCCCAAGCCTAGCTGCTGATTTCTCTTCCAGTCTGTGCACACACATGTGTACTTCAGTCAGGTGGGAAGACTCCTTAGACGCCTCCTCAACTTTTTGGGAGACCAGCATGGTCTGAAGGAGCACTCTAGGGGGTTTAACTCTTCTGCAGTGGGAGGGCTCCCAGAGTGCCTTGTCTGCCATACCGGCAGAAGTGGAAGCCTCTGATCTCTCGCCCTTGACTCCCCTTTCTTTCTTTTAAGCTGTGTCATTGGGTTAATTTTGTAACTCCTCCCTATTTCCTTTGCTACTAAAGACAATGTGGGGCAAGACTTGGGGCTGAAACCCAGTGGGACAATGGCAGGCTGAGGGAAGTTTGCAGTGTCCGAGCACGTCCCTGACAGCCCGCTCACATCGTCAGCCCAAGTATACACAGCCATCCGGTCACGGGTCAGTGATGCGCTTTTCTCATTTTCTATACAGTTTTGCGCAGAGGTTCTTTCCTTTAATTTTTTATTTTCAAATTTAATTTTTCTTTCAGAAGAGTTGTGAGTAATACAAAAACTTCCTGTATATATATCCTTTACCCATTTGTTAAAATCTTACCATACAATCAATAGTTTAACCTCCAGGACTGATATAGAGTCTACTAAAATTGGCATTGACAGATTTAAAATAATTAAATTCTACTAATTAGCTATTTTTATATCTATTAACACAAAAAGCTGCTTGAAATCACATATTAATACCTCGCTTTATTTTAGATGTCAATTACCTATGCTCTTGTGTACACAAGCTTCCTGACCTGTGAACTCCTAAGATTTTACATCCATCCTTGCTGTCCCTCTGTTCACTGTGTGTGTTGTCTCTTAATCACGAGGGAGAAAAATTCAACAAACATTTTAGTATCAATAACCTGTGTAAGATGCTAAGGGTCAAAAGTAACCCCACCTAGAGCTCTACACAGTATATTCCTCCACTTAAATGTTGGAGTTTCTTTTGAACACAGGTATCCAAAAATATTTGGTAAAAACTAGCCTGATTTTGCCTTAAAATAGGGAATATGCTTCATGCCAAATGTGGAGACCGAGCAACTTCCTGTTGGGAATTTTTTCTCCTTCTGCAATACATCCTTTCCACTTAATACATGAGGTGAGTTGAGTATTTTGTGCTCTACTTCTGGAATTGATGACACGACAACTCTGCACTGAAACCAAAATCGATTGTGATAAACTAACCAATCTTACACATTATAGCTCTAAATAATATATACGCATTTCCCCCTTGAAGATATTCTCAGTGACTTTACTGAAATATGATACATATAATAAAATAAAACCATATTTAGTGTGGTGTTTGATCTATTTTGACAAATGTATACATGTATGCAACCATCCCAAAATCAAGATATACAAAATTTCCATCAACCTGCAAATTGCCCTTGCTCCCCTCTGCCATCAACATGTGACCGATGTTCCTTTTGCCTATTTTAAAATTCCAGTGAAATGAAATCATACAATCTGGCTTCTTGAACTCAAAGTCATGTTTTTCAGATACGCCCACCCTGTTACATGTATCAGTACTTCATTTCTTTTTACTGCTGAGAACTATTTCTTTAGATGAGTATGGGGCAGTTTCTTCTTCACTTGTTGATGGACATGTGGAGAATTTCCAGATCTAAACTGTTATGGGCTGAACAGCTGTGAACACCGGTGTGTGAGTCGGACAGATAAACACCCAGATGATTAACTCTGTTCTGAAGTGGTATTACCATTTTACATTACGCTCGCAGTTTATGAGACTTCCAAAGTGGGATCTGGTGGTTTTAATTTGCATTTTCCCAATGATTAATGCTATTAAGCATTTTTCATGCTCTTGAGCATCTGTTCAAATCATTTGTCCATTTTTAATTGGTTTGTTTGCCCTATTATTATTGAGTTGGAAAGAGTATTTATTCTGGATGCAAGTCCTTTATAATATATATGTGCTGTAAATATTTTCTCGTAGTCTGTGTCTAGTCTATTCATTTTCTTAATAATGTTCTTCAAAGAGCAGAAGGTTTTAATTTTAACAAAGTCCAATTTATCTTTTTATCCAATTTTTCTTTTATGGTTCATGCACTTACTATCCTAGTTAAAAACTTCATTACCCCAATGTTACAACAATTTTACTTTATGAAAACATGAGAAAATTGTTATAACATTGGGGTCAATGACTTAGGTTAATGGTTGACTTTTATATATAAATTTCCTTTGTGATTTCTTCATTGATCCATGGACTAAGTATGTTATTTAATTACTTGGTTTCCAAATATTTTGAAATTTTCTAGATCCTTAACAGTTATTTATCTCAAATTTAATTGTTATAGAAAGAGAATATACTCATTATGATGTTAACTTTTTATCCATTTAGACTTGTTTTACTGGCCCAGTATGTGGTCTTGCTGAACGTGTATACTTGCAAATAAATATACGAGGGGGAGCCAAAAATACCGGAATTATCTTCTGAAGGGCGGCCCCTTTGTAGTACAGACTTCCCTCACTAGGTAAGTGTTCCAGAAACCCACCTGTATCAGTGTGCCAGCTGGTGTTATTGTGAGAGGCTGCATTTGGCTTCAGTAATTTTTTTTGAAGATTTTTTCAGAGCATTTGCCCATTTCATCGTAGGTAATTTACGAATACACCTGCCCACACCGCACTGAGTGTTCAGCAGTTTTTGACAAAAAACAGCATGACCCCTGTGCCCCACCCTCCCTATTCATTCCATCTCAACCTGAGCAACTTTCGTTTCCCTGGATGAAAAAAGCCTTAAAAGGGAAATGTTTTGCCAATGTGGAAGAGGTGAAACAAAAAACAGCAGAAACACTAAAAGGCATCAAAATCAAAGAGTTCAGTAACTGGTTTGAGCAGTGGGAAAACCAAAGTGGAGAGGACTTTGAAGGAGAGTGAAGTTTAAACATGTAAGAATAAACACACAGTCTTTCATGACTAAATTCCATTTTTTTAAGTCACCCCTCACATTCAAACAATTGGCCCTCCATATCCAGGGGTTCCACATATGCAGATTCAACCAATCATGAATTGAAAAAAATATTCCCCCCAAAACTGCTATGTTGTTACTGGCTTATAACATGCAGGCAGGACTGTGAGGGCTGTGTCTGTGCTGATCATTTACAGACAGATTTTCCTTGTCATCTGTCCTACACAATACAGTATCACAGCTACTCGTATGGCATGTACATTCCACTAGGCTGTACAAGTAGCGTGGGAACGATCTAAAATAAACAAGAAGGTATGTGTAAGTTATATGGCAATACTACTTTATATTACACAAGGGACTAGGGCACCTGTGGATGTCGGTCCCCACGGAGGGTCCTGGAACCAAGCCTCGGCAGATACCCAGGGATGGCCGTGTCAGGAGGGCACTGTTCTGTAAATGCCTATTAGGTCAAGGGGCTGGACAGCCCTGTACAAGCTGTCACTGAATTTACTCGCTGTTTTTGTCTCGTACTATCCGTTGATGAGAGGAGGGTTAAAATCTCCAACTACGACTGTGGCACTGTCTGTTTCTCACTCTCATTCTGTCAATCTAGTCCTGTGGAGCTATCATTGGGCACATACGCATTCATGGTTGTTTTGTCTTCCTGGTAAATTTTCTCTTTATTGTTATGAAAATAGCCCTGTCTCTGGAAATATTATTTGTAATGAGGTCCATTTTATCTAATATTAATTTAGCATATCCAAACTTTTTATACTTAATGTTTACACAGGATATTTTCTGTTCATCTATTTTCAACCTGAATGTTTTTATTTAAAGTCCTTTTCTTAGAGAGAGCATACAGCTGTGTCACATTTTTCCATTCTGATAATCTTTGACTTTTATTTGGAATATTTACCCTTCAGCATTCAGTATAATTATAGATCTGGTTGTATTTATTTGTTGTTCCATTGTAGCGCCTTTTCTGCCTTCTTTTCAGTTATCTGAAAATATCTCGGGTTGCCATTTTAACTTAGTAGATTTTTAATTGGATGCCTTTGCATTTTTAAGTAGTTGCTCTAGAATAACAATGTATTTACTTGCTACGATCTACCTAGAATTACAGTGTGTGTCCTTCACATAGAATGTAGAAACCCTGCAGTGCAGTACACTGATCCACCCCTGTATATTTTCTTTGCAGTTTGGAAAATACCAAAAGATAAATTTATAATTTGTTTTGAATAGAAATACGTATTTTAAAGACACAGTAAGAAAAACAATGCTCTTGTATATTCACCCAGATATTTACCATTTCAGATGTCTTTTATTTCAAACTGAACATCTGAGTTTCTATATTGGATTATTCTCTTCAGCCTAAAGCATCTCCTGTAACATTTTTATGGTACAGGACTGCTGACAACAAATCTCTTAGTTTTCTTTTATCTGAAAATATCTCCATTTGCCCATAATTGCTGAAAGAAATTTTACTAAATATAGCAGTAGAATTCTGAGGTGATACCTGATTCTTTCAGCAATTTAAACATGCTGTGCCATTGTCTTCCGTCCTCCATCGGCCTAGGGGAAGCTGGACACATATGCAATCATTGTTTCCGTCTAATGTCATTTTTCTGTTTCATTTCAAGACATTTTCTGTCTTATCTTCACGAGGCTGACTATGACGTACTTAGGCATGGTTTTCTCTGCTTAGGTCTCTCGTGCTTCTTGAATCCAAGACTGCAGGCGTATCTTGTTTTATTTATTTCACTTAGCTTTACTGCACTTCACAGATGTTGCCTTTTTTTTTTTTTTTTAACAAATTGAAGGCAAGACCCTCCACCAGCAAAAAGATCATGACTCACTTTATTGTGCTCCTCACTTTACTGCGGAGCTCTGGAACCATGGCCCAGTATCTCTGAGGTTTGCCTGTATATGACTTTCACACATTTTGGGAAAGTTTTAGCCATTATTTCTTCAAATATTTTTTTCTGCCCTATTCTCTCCTTTTGGCACTCCAGTTATGTGTGTGTTAGGCATTTGAGACTGTCCCACATGTCCAGTAGACCTTGCTGGTTATTTTTTATCTTTTTTGTCTCTGTTCATCAGACTAGTTTCTGTTGATTCAAGTTCTCTCTTCCTTATGTCATCTCCACTCAATAGTTAATCTCATCCAGAGAATTTTTTATTTTACACGTGTTCAGTTTTAAGATTTCCGTGTGGTTCTTTTTTTATAGTTTCTATTTTTCCTTACATGTTCCTCTCTTTGTGACTTCACAAGCATTTTCCCTTTATGTCACTGAGTCCAACTGAAGGAGCTTTCCCCCTTTAACCCTTGTCTGCTAACTCTGACCGTCCAGGTCAGTTGCAGTGAGTCTCCACTGGTTGTCCTTTCTCTTGTAAATGGTCTGAACGGCCTCCCACATGCTGGGGACACACGTCATTGCGTGTGATGCTGGTTATGTCGTTCCAGAGTGTCGAGCTTTGACATCTTAGCAGCTAACTGGACTTGGCCAAACCTGCGATGCACAGGCCGCCCCAACCTCATCTGAGTCCCTTCATCCTCAGCTGAGCCACTCAGTGAGTGCCCTGCACACATGGAGCTCAGGGTCGGCCCAAACTTCAGCCAAGTTTACAGACAGAACCTAAGAATCCTCATCTGCGACTCTCTCCTTTATGAAATGCCCCCCTCATATTCCAACAGCCATCGTAGCCCCAAACTCTTTCCTTCAACTTGCAAAACTGCTATTAGAGTTTTAGTTACCTTGCTCTTAAGATACTGAGATTCATTCAGCCACAGGACAGAAACAACGAAAATGGGAAGATCACCCAATGTCAGTCCCATTTTCCAAGCAAAAAATGATCTCCAGAATCATTCTGCCTTTGGTGCTGTCACCAGGTAGTTGATTTTTTGCTTTTTTCTATTTTGTCCATAGTTTATAATTTCTATCTGATGAAGGATAGTTCCAATTAGAGCTTATTTGGCCACCACATAAGCAGAAAGTCTCCAAGTAAATTTTAAAATCAGATTCTCAATTTTTGCAAAGAAAAGAAGTACCTGCTGGGATCGTGACTGCTATTTGATTCAGTTCACAGCTCAGTTCTGGCAGCTGTGTCAAGTCAACAGCAATGAGCATTCCAATCCGTGAACTTGGTGAGTCTCACATATATTTAGATCTTTAATTTCGCTCAACATTATTTCTCATTTTTGGTATACAGGTCCTATACTTCAATTAAATTTATCACTAAATGGTTCATATTGTATCTTATCATAAGTGGTTTTAAAATGTCTTTCCCAGTTATTCATTACTAATAATCATATGAACATGACTTTTTAATAGTGACCTTGTACTCTCAGACCTTGCTTATTATTAGTTCTAGCAGTTTTCATGTCAATTCTTTATGGTTTCCTATATGTACAATTATTATCTAGGCATAATAAGTTTATATATTCCTTTCTAATCTGAATACCTTTTTTTTTTTTTTTTTTAAGATTTTACTTATTTATTTTTAGAGAGTGAAGGGAGAGGGAGAGAAAGAGAAACATCAATGTGCGGTTGCTGGGGGACATGACCTGCAACCTAGGCATATGCCCTGACTGGGAATCAAACCTGTGATGCCTGGTTCGCAGCCCACGCTCAATCCACTGAGCTACACCAGCCAGGGCCTAATCTGAATACCTTTTATATCTTCTTTATGTCTCTGTAATCGCTGGAATTTCCAGTTAAATGGAGAACAGAAGTACCTTTTTCCTGATCTTAGTTAGGAGAGGAAAGACTGTTTTTCATAAATCATAATTTTAGCTATGGATTTTTCCATAGATGACCTTTATCAAGCTGATAACCCCTTCTATTCCTAGTTCACTAGAGTTTTTGTAATAAAAGTATGATGAATTTTTCCAAATGCTTTTTTCTATTTCTCCTGAGATAATCATGTGGCTCTTCTTTACCATGCTAATAAGATGAATTGCATTGATTGTTTTATATTAAACTAATTGTGTGTTCCTGAGATGAATATACTTGGCCATGACTTATTATCCTTTTTACATATTTGTTTCATATAATGTGCTCAGCTTTGCAGTTGTTTATAATCTGAGTTCAGATCCAGTACCAGTCACTCCAACATGACTGAAACTAAACCCACAAGTAAGTATTAACCTTAAGCCATGGTAACTGTGCAGAAAGAAGTAGCAGTTGCCAAAGTAGACGGTGGTAAAGGAAGAACCTTGGAAGATCCCACAAATCCTATTACTGATTCTGTCTATTCCTGAAAAGAATATGTAACAAGTAACTCCATTCAACTCATCAAAAAATATTTACTAAGCTTCTGCTTAGTAACAGTTAACCTACAAACTGATATAAAAAATAAAATACACCCATCACCTGCTTTTTTAAAGGTTAGCAAGTTACAACCCAGAGATAACTACAAGGTCATTATTAATGAATGCCTATTAAATTAAAATGCACAGAGAAACATTTTGGGAAACAAGTATTCAAACCACAAAGAAATTCAAAATTCTGACCTATCCAGCTTACTATATTCTAGAACATGTCATCATGTAATGCTAACACAATCAGAAGTATTATGTCTATCTCACCAAGTTACACCACTGTCCTGACCACTGTGGCTCAGCTGGCTGGGCATCGCCCTGCAAGGCAAAGGTTATGGGTTCAATTCCTGGTGAGGGCACATGCCTGGGTTGCAGGTCCTGTCCCCAGACAGGGCACATACAAGAGGCAACTGGTCGATGTTACTCTCTCACAACATTTCCCTCCCACTCTTTCTCCCTCCCTTCTCCTCCAAAAAATAAATAAAATCTTTTAAAAATGAAGTTATACTGCCTATCTTTAAAAATTTAAAGTAGGAAATGAGTATGCTTTGGAAAAAAAAAACAGATGATCATTTTCATCTGTAAGAGTGGTTAGCAAACTATTTTATGTTCATAAATAAGCAGTTATTAAATAGCTTTAGGTTTAACAGCAGAGAGAGAAAATACATACAATATAATGTGTGACTTCCAAAGTCTTTTCCCTTTTTTCATTTACGGAGACCCTGGGGATTCAGGCAGACAGACAGTCAGAAGGCAGGTTGCCAATGTCAATTCACACTTAAGCAAAACCTGTGCCAATTAAAACTGAAACACCTGTCTGAATTAACAGAATTGTCCTCATTTACAACAATGAAAGGAAATTAAAAGCATTACTTGAATGTCACTGACTTGGCTATTCTGAAAGGAAATAACGTAGATAACACAGCTAATTTTAAATTATCAAGGCGATACAACGTAAGAGCCCTCTAAAACAGTATGGGCTATTTTTACAATGAGTCATTCAGTTTTCCTGAAGCATGCGGATATGATATCTCAGGAACAGCACTCCACAGCGACAACTTAAAGAAAAGTGAAGTATTCCTCTTAGGACGAGCTTCTGACCTTGCTGAATAAAAACATCTTCCCTAAACATTTCACATATATTTCAAAATGCTGCACTAACATGAAAACACTGGCAAAATGTCTCCAAAATTAAAAAAAAAAAATACTATCATTTTAATAAACTTTAGGACAGTGCATTGAAAGTAAATGAAATTCAGGACCAATAAGCCACTCGATTGTATATTCAATAAATATTTACCAAATGTCCAATAACCACGGCCCTATCCCTGCAAAGCTCACATTCTCTGGTGAGAGTATAGAAACGTCTGCTTTATTTGCTCTTCTGTCGGCACAGGAAGACACCTCACAATCTCAGGAGCTCACAGCCCCGGTCCCGGCCGTCCACACTGCTGCAGAGCACGGAAGGATGCCCAGTGAGAAACGGTGTGCTACTTCTTTCCTCTCTGCTGCCTCCTCTCCCACTTCTACAGCCAATTCCAAACGCACCTTGCCCACTTAAAAAGTTCTGTTCCTTTGAACAGAAACACTCCCTTACAAACCAGTGACCGGATGGCCTGGCTCATCATTGCTGAATGCTGTGGCTGTAGTGGCCTCTACCTTCTGGAATCACTTTCACACCCATTCTGCGAGTTGATCCTCAAAACAGTGCTCCTGGAGAACATCAGTCCTTCCCCCATTTTACAGAAGCGAAAAATGAGACAAGTGAGACAAGTGAGCGGTCATCCCTACCGCTAGGTACGCGCACACCAGGGAGTCAGTAGGTTAGAGTAGTGCACCTAAACTCTGGAACTAAGTGGAGTAATGCAGCATGAAGCTGTAGGGCAGAAGTAAATTCTGTTGCAGGATTTTGTACACAGGGTGGGGCAAAAGTAGGTTTACAATACGAGTACACAAAACAGAGTTTATTCTTGTACTGTTATCCATTAATTATTGTATTATTTTCCATATGAACAACTGCAAACCCACTTTTGTCCCACCGTGCATTTCATTCCTTCTCTTAGTCTGCATACACTTACTGAGCAACAACTGTTAGTAAAGTACTGGAGCGCTGCACCAGGCCTCGTAGAAGACCCAGAGAAGGACAGAGCTCATTCCCTAAAACTGGGAGTTTATGGTCTTATGGGGCAGATAAGACACATACATAAATAGTTATACCTAAGTCCAAATATGATCCTTGCTAAAAGAGAAACACAGACAAAAGTTCAAGAATTCAAAAGTGGGGCAGCACCTGAAAGTGTCCTTGCCTCAAATACTCTTGGAGTTGTAAATAATGGGTTACAAATAAAGGATATTTACATACAGGATACAGTTATACAAGATATAAACATCAATGAAATTCTTCATTAAAACCAGGAGCCACTTCTAACCCATCTTATTATCCAGTTCAGTATCACGTACAAAGTGTCCAACTCGCGGCCCATGGGCCACGTGCAGCCCAGGAAGGCTATGAATGCTGCCCAACACAAAATTGTAAATTTACTTAAAATCTTTTTTTGCTCATCAGTTTCCGTTAGTGTTTGTGTATTTAATGCCTGGCCCAAGACAACTCTTCTTCTCCCAGGGACACCAAAAGGTTGGACACCCCTGGTTAGAAGAACTGACAGATGAAAGGAAGAGTTGACGAGGGCTGATTTGGGGCTTTCTAGTATATTCTGTATGCTTCCTTTAGGATTAAAAAAAGAATGGGGTGGTATAGAGCCCAAAGTAGGCATGCACTACTAAAAACCCTCCTCACACATTAAGTTCCTTGCCCCACTTCTTACCAGTCAAAGACTACTCGGGGCAACAAACTCATCTCTTTGGGAGAGTTCGGCCTAGCACTATGAAGCACTGTCATCAAACAGCTTTCCTCCAAAAAGAGATCAGCCTCAGGTCAGTTCTGATTTGGAAAAGAGCTAGAGAAGAAGGAGAGAGAGCAAAAAAATTACGTTTTATGAAACCCTGGGGGGAAGGCATGAAATGTGAATTTATAATCTTCACTGCAAGCCAGGAGGGATAAGTTAACCGGCACCAGAAGTTACAGGAGTTAATTCTTCAGAAGTACCTCCCAATTTAGATGAACAAGAATGGGAAAAGAAATTTTAAAAAAGGAAAAGCATGAGAAAGGAAGTAGAAAACAAAAGGTTTAAAAAGAAGAAATATAACCTCTTCCATAAGAAAAGCTAAAAAAAAAATTACCTGTTTGAATGTGAGCAGAGTATGCTAGTGTCTTTTCGGGACAACTGTGGAAAACATATACACAATAAACCGCTTATGAGACCCAACCCAAGGACCGTCATCCCTAGGAGAGGCCAGCAAGAACACTTCCTGCCCTAGGCTACATCCCATTCACCTCGGTCATCCTAGCCACCATCTATCTTCTAAACACTTGTCCCCATCCAGCTCTGGATGTCCCCACACCGACTCAAGCTCCCCACCCTTCCCGAGTCCTGCCTCCTCCTGTGCCCCACCTCATGCAGACCTGAGGTCAGCAGCACCTTCCCACTGAGGTCTTCCCCGGCACCTGGCCTAACACAGTCATCCCCGCCCATTCTTACTCCCTACCCTGCTTTCCATTCCCCTGCACACTTCTATGTATTTCCCTCTTTGTCTGCTGTGTGTTCCTTCACAAGGATGTACACTGATGTAAAAACTCCGAGAGGGAAAGACTATTTCCTGCTGTCTCCACAACAACCAGCACAATCCCCGATATATATTAAGTATTCAGTAAATACTAGCTACATGAGTAAATAGGGAGTACATAATAAAATTTTTAATATATCTTTTTTTAAAAGTTTGTAGCGTTACTTGTCAAATTCCTGATGGCATATGTAACGAATAAATAAAGACATTTTTACATAAAACCTAAACATAGACATGCTATAATGATAAACCAAAGGTTTCTAAGAAGTGAAAAAATAAAAAGGGCACCCACAGAACCCAGAGGATTAATGTCCAACCAGCTCCAAAATGACATGTAGAAAACATCAACTTTAAAATTTATATTACAGTACAAAGCAAGCTTTTCTTTCTATCAGATAAAAGTACTTTATTTTTGCCTTATCTGAAAGAAAAACAAAGGAATAAAACATCAGAATTCTAACTTGAGTCCCAACCATGGTATAAAAATGCCTTTGAAAGAAATGATGTATCGTAAGCAACTCATGTTCACCGAAGACGTGCTGGAAAAACACTGACTGAACCCTGCATCTGTGACTTCTCTCTCTTTGGAAAGCTTGCTTTGATCTCAAATCCTCAGACATCTATTACTTGGCCTCCCCTTTTCACTGCCATTCTTCTCCAACTGTGCTCTCTACCAACTTCATTTTCTAATAGTCCATTCCCTCCTTAATTCTCCGGAATGACCACCCAGATATTCCACCCAAACTGTCCTTACAGGTGAGCAGCGCACTGCTGACCGTCAAAGCCCGCAGCCCTTCCCTGGACTGCTCTGTGCTGTCCCTCAGGCTCTGGGCACCACCTCCATCCCCAGCCTCCACGACCCGCGCTCCCCGGGTTTGGCTCCTCGCGCCCTGAAGTTCTCTACTCCTCGCACCCACACAGGCATCACCCTCGGTCTTACAGAAGGGCTGTGCACTATAGTGGCTGTGGAGTGAAGATTCTAACTTCTGCTCTATGTCTTCGTTTAATCCTGAACCTTTACTGAGCACCTGCTCTATGTGGCGCTCTGGGAACAAACAATGAACAAGAAATACTTGGTCACTGCCCTCAAATCTAAGCAAGCACAAAAAAATACTTAAGTTCAAACCAGCAGCAAGATAGATGCCGATTTTTTTGTCCTCTTAATCTCCTTCAGCGGCAGTGTTTCAACGTGAGCAATCTGAGGCAAGAATATACCAGAGGCAAAATAATCTATGAGAAAAGAAGTGAAAATGGTAAGAAAGAATACATTACTCACCGAAGTAAATGCCAGCAGCTCCTCTTCAGTTAACTTATGCACTGGATTATTCTTTTGCAAATTTGTGCTTTAAATTAAAAATATACATGTAAATTACTTCTAAAATCCATGTTATATCTAATGAAATATAATTTTTTTAAAAAATTTATTTTTAAAGAGATGAGAAGGGAGGGAGAGAAACATTGATATGTGAAAGATACATCAACTCATTGCCTCTCATACACCCGCAACCAGGGACCTGGCCCGCAACCCAGGCATGTGCCATGACTAGGAATCAAACCAGCAACCCTTTGGTTCGAAGGCTGGTGCCCAATTCACTGAGTCACACCAGCCAGGGCTAATGAAATATAATTTTTGAAAGGCAAGGTATACTTATTTCATATATTAGAAAGCATATATATTTTAATATTACTATATTATATACAAATGTAGATAGTAGTTTGCCAAAGATAAGTAGAGAAAGTAATAAAATGCTGACAAAATGTGTTTGGTGTACTAAATGTCAACATAATTTATTGTACTAGGGGAAAAAATCCAATCCACAAAGAAAATGAAAATTATTAATATGGTATCAACCCCCATTTATTAAACTCATGCCAAAACATAAAAATATTACAATAACCATTTGGCAATTTCCTAATTTTTGCCTAAGAGGCAGAACAATTGGAATTCTTATATCATGCTGATCCAAGTATGATTTGGTAGCATAACTTGGGAAAACAAGTTAGCACTACACTGTAAAATGAACATTCATGTGGCCTAAACTCAGTAATTCCATCTTAGGTGTTAGAGCCCAGAGAAATCCTTGAACAAACATAGCACAAATATCCATATTAATATTGAGAATAATAGAAAAAATCTGTTAACACCCAAACATCCAAAGGAGACTAATAAATTGTGAAATAGTCATCAAAGGGAATGCTACACTACAAAGTAAACCGCAACTACACATAAAACATGAATAAATCGGGGGTTGGGGGAGGTAGAAAGGGGTGAAGGGGGAATAAAAGGTGATGGAAGGAGACTTGACTTTGGGTGGTGAACAAAATACAATATACAGACGATGCATCAGAATGTATACCAGAAACTTATGTAATTTTATTAACCAATGTCACCCCCAATAAATTTATATTTTTTTAAAGAAAATAAAACGTGAATGAAGCATAGATGCACTATAATGGTGGAAAAAAGCAAATCACAGAAGACTACATAGGGTAAGACGCCACTTTCATAAATCTCAAAAAGAAACAAAATGAAGCAGTTGACTTTATGACTTATTTGTATATTTTGGATATTAACACCTTGTCCAAGCCGTTATTTGCAAATTATCTACTATTCAGTTGGTTCCATTTCTGCTTTGCTGTAGGTTTGTTTTGCTGTGCAGCTTTTTAATTTGATATAGTCCTGTTCATTTGTTTTTGCCACAACTGGCTTCAGAGGTGTAAAAAAATGTGAGTAATTATATTTTTTTGAAAAGGCAAGAAAATGACAAACACAAAACTCATGCCAGCAGCTAAGGAAAGGCAGAGGAGGGAGACAGGCAAGAAACACAGCTAGGCTAATGGTGTCTGTAATCATCTAGTTCTTAAACTGTGCAGGGAATTCATTTTATTATTGCACTCCATTTGTATACATAAACTTACATTCAATATTATATACATTATCTTGTATGTACATACTACTAAGAATGAAAAGAAAATACCATTCCACAAAAACAGTACCACTTCTTTATGTTTTTTCAATATTATTTGGGGATTTTATAATCAGTATAAATTGTTCCTATAATAATTTTTAAATGAACTTATTTTTATTGTTGGTAAGAAAAAAAGAATGGGGGAAGAATTATTAAATCATTTTGCTTAAAACATACAACATACACTCACACATACATACTTCGATATTTCAAGTTTGACTGCACAAAGGAATTATGTTTCAGTTGGCAAGAGGATCCAATTAACCTGTAACTAAGGTCCTTTCAATTCTAAGACTCCATAATTCTAATGAGCGAACAAGAGCATAAAAGTCTGTCCAAGATAACAACCTCATGCAAAAAATCGGCCAACATTCAACTGTCAGATACAAAATCCCAATCCTTAACTCACTGCATAAAAATGAAATGCTACAGGTTCATTAAAAATAATTATAACATAGTCATTGAATCAGGCCACCACTCTACCATAATTTACTGGTAGGCTTAGAATATTTTACTATGTATACCCCCAAACCAGACTGTTGATTAAAAAGGAATCACCCACTCTGGCAGTCCTAATTACTAAAGGACTGCTGTATTTTAAGAAATTCCTCCCATAATTACTTCAGGTAAAAAACAATCGGGGGCACTGACACATAAGAGACATAGGGCAAGTTCTAGTGCACGACTTCAGGTAAAATCAGACTCAAGTGGGAGCCCAGGGAAGGGGCAAGAAGCTAGCCCACTATTTCGCCAGTCTACCACCTATAAGAATTCACCTTCTCCGCGTCTCCTTTCCAAACTAACCCATCCTATCACAATGTCCAAGTCACCTCACCAAAGGGATTAATGGCCGCAGGGATTAGACAGATCAGGTAGTATAACAAAATCACTATTTACAATCCCTGTGGTAGCTCAGTTATTGCAAATCATCAAATCATTGATGTTCTAACCCAGAGGATTATAGACTGCATCACATCCTCCAGTATTCAGAATATAATAAGTAGTTTCTACCAATGAAGATTTAAATTGCCCATCAAATACAATCAGCACTTTTAACTGAGATTCCACCAAGATCATATTTGGGGGAAAAACAGTATTTGAAACAAGCTTTTTCTTGGTTTTTTAGTCCTCTTTCCCTGGGAAGTCCAACTCAATATACCTAAAGCTCAACTGATAGACTGCTTGGGGATATATACAATATATTTGGTGTGATTTCATTTCCTGAAATGAGTTTACAATTATGAATTTGCCACAATAATGTTCTAAGAGATAGCAGAAGGAACTCAGAATTTGGGGTCAGTAAATCCTAGAATCAAGCCCTAATTGTTGCTTTGTAATTCTGAGCAACTCATTTAGCCATTGAAACCCTGATTGCCCATCTGAAAAATGGAGAAAAACAACCTCTATGGTTGTTAGAATATTAATGAGGGATAAACAACAAGTGCTGGCCAGGATGTGAAGAAAAACAACCCTAGTGCACTGTTGGTAGGAGTGCAGATTGGTGCGGCTACTATGGAAAACAGTACAGAATTTCCTCAAAAAACTAAAAATGGAACTGGCTTTTGACCCAGTGACTCCACTGCTAGGACGACAGCCTAAGAATCCTGAGAGTTTATGCACCCCAATGTTCATGGCAGCACAATTTACAGTAGCCAAGTGCTGGCAAGAGCCTAAGTGCCCATCAGTACATGAGTGGATGAAAAAACTGTGGTACCTTTACACAATGGAATACTACACAGCAGAAAGAGAAGGAACTCCTACCTTTTGGGACAGCATGGATGCAACTGGAGAATATTATGCTAAGTGAAATAAGCCAGGAGGTAAAAGACAAATACCGTGTGATCTCACCTACAAGAGGAATCTAATGAACAAAATAAACTAATGAACAAAATAGAACCAGAGGCATGGAAATGTGGAAAAGACTGAAGGCGACCAGAGGGGAAGGGGGAGGAGGACAGTGGTGGAAAGAAAGGGAAGGGACTAATTAAAGAACATGTACGAATGACCCATGGACATGGACAGCAATGTGGGAATTCACTGTGAGAGTGGGGCATGGGATGAGTGGAGGAGGGCAAACGGAGAAAAATTGGGACAACTGTGATAGAATAACATTTTTTTAAATCTTAAAAAAAAAAAAATAATATTGGGAGCTTCCAATCAAGATGGATGTGTAGGTAGACATGCCCTGCCTCACTGCACGACCATAAGGAACACAACTAACTTAAACATGAAAAACACCAGAACTGTACAGACACGACCGACAACCAAGGATTTAAAGAAGCTATCTATATTCATCCAGACAGTAGAAGGGGTGGAGGCTGGGAGTTGGGGTGTGGTGGCAGCAAGCCAGAGGCAGAGAGGTGGTGAGGCGGTGATGACCCATAGGATGGGCAGCCCCATGTTCAGGTGTGACAGATAAAAATCAGGGAGACACCTTATGAGAGAGTGAGCCTGGTCTCAGGCCAGACCATGCAGTGCAGGGCTCCAAAGCTAGGAAGGAAAGAAAGCTTCATTACTTCTGGCAGTAAACCCAGTGGGAACTGGAGCAGTGGAAGAAACTGCTGTTTCTCAAGAGAGCCCGGCACACACGCAAACCTACCCATCCTGGGAACCACAACCAGGACAGCAGCTGGAGGGGTGCCAGTGGCACACGGGAAGTGGATGAAGTGGCTTGAAATGGGGCAAGTATCAGGCAAGCACCCACAAATCAGCCAGCGGTGGTACTGTCCTATCTTAAGCACCTCCCCACACACAGTTGTCCTGCCCTGGTGAATACCCAAGGCTCCACCCCATATGACCTAACAGGTGCACTAAAACGGAACAAAGCAGCTCTGCCTAGTATACACGCACAGGAGGGCTGCCAAAATCAGGAGACAAAGAAATATGGCCCAAATGAAGGAACAGAACAGAACCCCAGAAAAAGAACTGAGTAATGCAGAGATAGCCAACCTCTGCAGAGATGTAGAGTTCAAAACACTGGTGGTCAGAATGCTCAAAGATCTCAAAAGCATAAAGGAAGAAAAAAAGGCTCTACTAAGGGAAATAAAGAAAAATCCACAAGAAACCAACAGTGAAAGGAAGGAAGCCGAAATTCAAATCAATGATTTGGAACATAAGGAAGAAATAAACAGTCAACCAGGAAAAAAACAAAGAAACAAGAATTAAAAAAAAAGGAGAGTTTAAGAAGATCTGGAATACCTACAAAAGAGCCAACATCTGAATCATAGGGGTGCCAAAAGGAGAAGAGAAAGAGCAAGAAATTGAAAAACTTATTTGAAAAAATAATAAAAGAAAACTTCCCCAATCTGGCAAAGGAAACAGACATACAAGTCCAGGAAGCTCAGAGAGGCACAAACAGGTTGGACCCAAAGAGCTCTGCACCAAGGCACATCGTAATTAAAATACCAAAGGTTAAAGGTAAAGAGAGACTCTTAAAAGCAGCAAGAGAAAAGGAGACAGTTACCTACAAAGGAGTTCCCATAAGACTGTCAGCTGATTTTTCAAAAGAAACCTTACAAACAAGAGGGGACTGGCAGGAAATATTCAAAGTCATGAAAAGCAAGGACCTATATCCAAAATTACTCCAGCAAAGCTATCATTTAGAATTGAATGGCAAATAAAGTGCTTCCCAGACAAGGTAAAGTTAAAGGAGTTCATCATTATCAAGCTCTTATTACACAAAATATTAAAAGAACTTTTTAGGAAAAAGAAGATCAAAACTATGGACAAATAACAATTAAAATTTTAAAAACCTATGAAGATTAAAATGACAACAAACTCACAACCATGAACTACTGAATCTAAAAAACAAAAACAAACTAAGCAAACAATTAGAACAGGAATAGAATCATAGATATGGAGATCATTTGGAGGGTTATCAGCTAGGAGGAGGAAGGGGAAGAATGGGAAGTACAGGGTTTTAGAAGCATAACTGGGTAGATACAGAATAGTGGGATGTTAAGAACAGTGTAGACAATGGGGAAGCCGAAGAACTACATGCATAACCCATGGATGTGAACTAAGCGGGGGCATATTGCAGCAGGGGAGGAGAGAACTGGGTGGAGGGGCGCAAAGGGAAAAAAACTGGGACAACTGTAATAGCATAATCAATAAAATATACTTAAAAAAAGAATATTAATGAGGGATAATGTAAAGTACATGGTATAATTCCTAGCACATGATATTACTTGTAAATGTTTGCTATTTATATTATTTATACACTAAAAAGCATTATAAATTGAACAAATAATTTTTCAGTAGTAAGCATACATTCTGTCACTGGATTGAAATAATGGGATAGGACAATTGATTTGGATTTAGAAACAGAATTCTGTGTGTGGTTACTATTAAATAAAAGGAGGAGGGAGGGAATGGAGCGAGGAGGGGGGGAGAAAGAGAGAGAGAGAACATCAATTTGTTGTTGCACTTATTCATGCACTCACTGGTTGATGTTGTATACAGCTGACTGGGGATCAAACCCACAACCTTGGCACTATGGGGACGAAGTTCTAACCAACTGAGCTATCCAACCAGGAACTAATCTTTAACCTTTTAATTGGTTGCCCAACTATTTTCAATTTTCAGAAGAATTACAAGATTCCCTCCTCATCCAGACCTTTTGGGACTCCCTGAATGACGATCTCCCCAGCACAGAGAACCAACATGCATGGTGCTCAGTGTAGCCAAGGAAGTCATTAACTTACCAGATTCCAAGGATAACAGCAAGCTCTTCGGCACACAGGTCGGGCATCTGAAACTGTTCACAGTCTGCTAATTTTATCTCATTTAGAACAGTATCATCATTCAGCTCAAGATTCTGGTGGAATACAAAAGAAAATGTTTGGACCAAAAATTAAATTTGATTCACTCGACAGACTGTATGCAATTAACTGCTAGGGAAGGAAACCTTTTTGTTTAAGATTAAAAGACAGTCTGCATATGGTGAATAGGCTTTCTCTTGAAACACATATGTGGGGCAATTTGCTGTGTAGAAATCGAGGGCATGCCATCTGCACCTCAGGAACACACTGACAGTATCAGTAACAGAGAACACCTATCATTGCTCGAGTCTACCTTGAAAAAGCCCATTTACTGCTTGACGCACCAGGATCCACAAACAGATCTTTCTACTCTGCCTCTAAACTGTAACTTAAAACATCTATTCCCAACTCTGTTTCTCAACAGGCTCTGGAATGGCAGAACAATTTGGAAAGAAAAAGATCTGAGGATTTAGATGACTTGGTAGAACACTTGATTTTAAGAATCACTACAAAACCAAGACCGTGTAGTGCTGAAATGAAGATAGACACAGAGCTGAGTGGAATAAAACAGAGTCCAAAAGATTATATCCACATTATACGGTCAGTTGATTTTCAAGAAAGGCGCACAGGTGATTCAACAAAGAAATGTCTTGTCAATAAATGATTCTGGAACAACTGCATATCCACTCAGAAAAAAATGACCCTTGCCCCTATCTCAGCCCTACCCAAAACTGATCACCGACTTTAAAGTAGAAAGTAATAGTAAAAAATGTCTAAAAGAAATCTTAGGAGAAAAGTTTTGTGGCATCGGGGTAGGCAGAGACAAAAAGAATCTGAACTATCACAGAAAAACTTAATTTAATAAGTTGGACCTCATCAAATTAAAAACCTCTGCTCTTTGAATAAAGAAAATGAAAAGCCAAGCCACAGACTCAGAGAATATTCTCATAAATATCTGAAAGGGGGCTGTGTGTGGCCCACAGAGTACTCTCACAACTCAGGAGTAAGAGGATAACCCAACATAAAAACGGACAAAAGATGTGTGTAGACACCCCATAAAAGAAGCTACACACATACCCAGTGAGCACACGGAAAGTACCATGGACAGCAGCAGTCCACGGGGAAACACTAACTAGAGTCAGAACAAACTCCTACAGCAGTGCACACGCACATTAGAATGGGTAACATTTAAAATACTGACAATTTTATATGTTGACAAGGACCTGAAAATGTCTTTGTTTTTAAAAGAAGGCTACTTATTTATTTGCTTACTTATTTATTTACTTATTTTTAGAGAGGGGGCAGGGAGGGAGAAAGAGAGGGAGAGAAACACCGACGTATAAGATAAACATTGACTCATTGCTTCTTGCAAACCCGCAACTGAGGACCTGGCCCACATCCCAGACATGTGCCCTGACCGGGAATTGAACTGGCGACTCTTCAAACAACAGGCCAATGCTCAATCTACTAAGCCACACCAGCCAGGGTTGAAAATTTCTTAAAATGGTACCACCACAGAAAACAGTTTGCCCTCATACTTTGATGGTCAGAGTGTAAAATAGTACAACCACTTTGGAAAGCAGTCTGGTGGTTTCTGAACAAGTTAAAAAATATACTTACCACATAATCCAGCCAATTCACTCCCAGATATTTACCCATGAGAATTAAAAATACAAGTTCACACAAAGACTCACACACAAATCTTCCAAGCAGCTTTATTCGTAACGGCCAGTAACCAGAAACAGCCAGCTGCCCACCAACGGGGAATGAATGAGCACACTGTGGTGCTAACTGGGCAGTGAGCAGGTGCCAATGGCTGCTATCAGAGAGCCAGTGAGTCTCAAGCACTGCACTGAGTAAAGGCATGAGAGTCACACTCTAGGACTCTGTTCAGGTGCCACTGCAGAAAGGACAGGTCCAGCCCATGACAGAAAGCACCCCAGTGCGAGGGGGTGGTCGAGAGAGCGCATGGGCTTCGGCCTGACGGAAAGTCCATTTCCTCAATGAACTTGATTTAATTTTTTTTTAGTTCAATAAAAGTAGCTAAAACTTTAGAAGTTAAGTGGAGCTGGGCAGAACCCCCCCAACCCACCCCCCAATTTCCAAAGTCTGAAAACTGTCTAGGCCTAAGGGTCAACCTCTCCACTGGCAATCCCTTAACTGGGAAACGGTCACCTGCCCACAAACACAGCCCAGAAGAACAGCTTTCCTGGTTTATCCTCCAGTTCACCCTAACCATGGGCCCAGCTCCATCTAGAAGGTTTCAAGGAAAGTACAGCAGCCTCCACCTGTTGATGGGAAGGACATAGAACTGTGGGCTGCTCCTCCATCTCCACTGAAAGCATGCCGCTCCCTCCCTCACCAAGACCCTTCAAAGGCAGGACAGGTGGGTGCACAGCACACCCTGGTGGCCATCCATTTGCAACACAGGCCTTCCCATAATTTAAAAAATAGAGCTACATATGTAATTTTAAGTTTTCTAAATGCCACACTTAAAATACTTCTAAAAATAAAATGATTCAACATAAGACATCAAAAGTACTATCCTTGTAGCATGTATCAATAGCAAATTACTCATTAGATTCTATGCATGCTTTTTTTGTACACAATCTATGAAATCTGGTGTTTTTTCTGCTTTTCCACATCTCAATTTGGACCAACCAACTTTCAAGTGATTAACAATCACATGTGGCTGATGACTACCAACTGGACTGGTGAGTTCCAGAATATACCCAAACTCTCACCTTTTTTCCTCCTGAGAAGGGTGTATCAACCTACTTATACATTTCCAATGATTAATAACACATTTGTGGAGTGTCTTTCCAGAGCTAATCTTACCCTTTAACAAATAAGGAAATTAAGAGTCTAATAACTTTCCTGGGTTCTCACTGAGGCTTGGTGTCTAGTGTCTACCCTTGGCATTAATTTCAATACAAAAATAGAATGTCAGGGTTGGATGCAGCCGGGCTAAGTCCATGTGCAGGCTGTAGAACGAGGAGCAGCAAGGCACAGGACAACCAAGAAGGTGGGACTGGGGTCTCTGAGATAAGAAAATACAAATGCTAATGGCCTCGTGGAAGCAGCTGGAAATGCCTCTAAGTAGGTAAACTGACCAAGAGCCAGAAGTTCAAGTTACACGAAGAAACACGCCACCTCAAGAAGAACATACCAAGGCAGGAACCGGCCCAGTAACAGAGTCACATGACAAATCGGAAAACCAGTAAAAAGGAATTCTGGTAGTCTGTTTATGTATTTTGAAGCCCAAGAAATGTGAAATCTTAGTGTTCAAAAATACCCACAAAAGGCAAAAGCAGGGCAACGAGTAAGGTAGCAGCTTGAAAAATTAGTCTCTACTCAGCCTGCCTTTTGGATTTCTTCAAAGAGGGGAGGAAGATACCACACGACTACCTGCATTACTTACCAACTCATACTCAGAGAAGGGCAGAACACCATTTTAGCTCTACTTAAGGGTTAAAAAAAAACACAAGCATGGGGCAGCCGCCAGGCTCCTTGAAAAAGCTAGAGAAGAGCCAAAATGCCTCTTCCCACCCCAGTGTTTCTATAAAACCCACCTACTGAAACTGTCAGACTTGGGCGCTAATTTAAATAACTCAGGATCCTACTCACCTTGGTTAAATGCTCCTGAGGAGTCGGGGCTGGACTGAATTCAGAATCTGAAAGTACATCTCCTTCCCTTCTTACATCCAGAATAAGCTGCGCCACATAATTTTCCTGGAACCGTGTCCTTTTTCCCAAAGCTCCTGAAACAAATATGTGATTATATTAATAGATTTGCCAATCAACCAGATCTACTGTGCCATCATAAAGACCAGTGTTCTCAGAGTGCTCTGGGGTTTATAGAGTGTTTCTGCAGTTCACACAGGAGAAGCCTGAGTCCCAGGGACGACTTTAAATGACTTACGAAGTCACAAAGGCAGGGACCCAAACTCAAACCAGGATTTCTACCAATGGATCCCACACGCTTACTTGTGCATCACACTGCCTACCTCCTCAGAAGAGTAACTCACTGAGCGCCACAGGCAGAGGAAATATCGTCATCTCCATGTGACAGATGAAAACACTGAGGTTCTGAGGCTGAGTCACTTGCTCAAGGTCACAGGGCAGCTCAGTACAAGAGCCAGAGCTCAAAGCCAGGGTTTTCAGGTTCTAACTCCCAGGCCTTCTGTCCTACCATCAGGCTTCATATAAATGCCAACCCTTTTTGTCATTTTGTAACTGAAAAAACTTGCTGCGGAATAGCTTTAAGAAAAGCAAAAGTTCTAACACCCATTTTCTGGTGAGAGTCAGATTACAAAGACCCTTGATAAAGGCCAGCCTAGGGAAGTCTGGATTGCATCCTGCTGGGGGTCGGGCTCTAAGTCACACATCAGCCTCTTCTACATGACACACTAAAACAGCTACTGTGATGGTCTGACACGGCTTAGTTTTTTTATAGTCAGGCTATAGTTTTTTTTTTTAGTGAGGCTATCGCTAAATGGAAAAAGAATCTGATTCTCATTTTATAGTTGTGAGTACTACACTTGTATTTTTAAGTTCTTCACAGTTAACTAGGAAAAAGTTATGAAAACTAGGTAAAAAATACACCAACAGTTAAAGCTGACCATACACAGTACTGTGCTATTAGTTTTTTAAGTAATCAAAAGAAAAATCTCTTAGGTCTACAATATTCAAAAACCTGATCTCACAAGTTACACATATAACTATATTTTCGAACACAGACAAGACTCCAGAGCACACACGGCCATAGTTCCAAAAGTCGTAAACTGGGTATTTAATCATTCCCCTACACAAACAATAGTAAAAATGGCCAAGATCCCAGGCCAGGCCACAAAGTCATATTTAACTCACAACATATCTGAAGGCTTTTATTACATGGCTCAGTAAGAAGTATGAAATTTGGGGGCTAAGAATGGGCCCTGGAGATAACCGAGAGCCAGCCTGGGGAGGACACAACGGGCTCGGTCATTTCGGGGGCCGCAGACTGGAGTCACAGTCTGCTATGCTGAGCTCATGTCCAGCTGGTACCAACAGTATGACCAGCTGACAGCATCTGACTTGCATGAACGTGCTCAGTACGGAATGCCTATTATTTGTGAGACACCAGGGACAGAGCAATGCATAAACACTGGTTTCAGTGTTTCTTATGTGGTATACAAGAGAAACATAGAGGTTTTAGGAGAAAATCTGTAACTTATTTGTTTACTCAACAAATGTCTATAGAGTACCTATATATCAAATAGTGTTATAAGGCAATGAAGAAACATCTCAATAGAAGAGTTAAAAATCTGGTCTTACATAACATGAACAAAAGCAGGATGGAAGCCATAGGTGGGCATTTACATGAAAGGGCAATGCAGAAAGGACAAGCCAAGCTCAGGAGTCAGGAGGGCCAGGAGACCCATGTCCACAACCAGACGGTCAGAAGTCCCATTGTGCATTGCCTGGCGGCTGTACTACTAACGTGTCTACCCAGATTAGAAAATAAAGGGGCGTCTTAAAGAATAAAGGAAATATACAATTTCAAACTTCTTATAAAACTATGAATTTTTAAAATAAAATCTTTAAAATCTATCTTTGTAAAGCAAAGGATAGGACACAGAAAATCAAATACAACCAAACGATATAGCCAAACTGCCAATGTATATGTTAGTTTTACCATAAAAGTAAACCAGTTATCAACAAAAGGCAAAAAGTCTTACCTGTCAAATCAATTTGTAATTTGCTGAGGTCTTTAGCAATACTGAACTGATCTTTTGCTCTTTTATAATCATAATAATACAGAAATATGTATGCACACTCCAGATGGAACTGAATAGCCAAACAGCGACCCGCGGCACCTACAAACAGACTCTCTAGCTTCATCACTGCAAGACAAAGGCGAAACATTAAAACTGTGAGTTAACGAGTAAACTGTTGAGTCCATGATACGTGAAGTATATATTACATTAGCCCTGCTCTTAAAGAGTTTTAAACCCAGAAGACAAGGAAACACACACGACAGTTCACAGCGAGCATTCTCTGAGCACCTGCATGTTCCAAGCACGAAGCTAAGGACATTGTATACATCACCTCCTTCATTCCAAACAACCTAGAAGGTGATTCATAGCCCTGCTCCTTCTTATTTTAGAGTGCTTGTCTTTATCTTGCTATCAAAAAATATGACAACTCAAGGTGTTGACACTAAGTACCAAATGAACTACGAAGGGTTAAATAGTACAGAAAATCTGAAGAAGAGATCAGCTTACAAATTCCCTCCTGAAGAAATGTACAATTTCTCCCTTAAAAGGAAAGGAGAGCTCTTCCCAAATGTGGCCTGAAGTGACCTCTGAAAATGGTTTTCACTTGACCCAGAAAACCCCACAAAATCATGAAAACCAAGAAGCTCAAATCTTTGTGTTCACTTTAAGAACACTCGTGAAACTTCCCAGGCCATCAGTGTATGCATTTCTAAAGGCCACCAAGTACCTGAAGGACGTCACTTTACAGAAGTGATGCGCACCATCCCATCGCGACAACGGTGGAGTTGGCAGGTGTGCCCTGGCCCAACAGTGGGGCTGGACACGGGGCTGGTGGCCCAAAATGAGCACTGAGTTTTTGCTGCACATGCTTAAAAACACAGAGAGTAACACTGAACTTAAGGGTTTAGATGTGGATTCTCTGGTCACAGAGCACATCCAGGGGCAGGAAGCCCCCGGGATGCGGCACGAAACTTACAGAGCTCGTGGGAGGATTAACCCACGTGTGAGCTCTCCCAGCCACACTGAGATGATCCGTCCTGAAAAAGGACAGCTTGTTCCTCAACCGGAAGAGGAGGTTGCTCAGAAGGAAAAGGTAGCCCAGAAGAAACTGAAGAGACAAAAAGAAGAAACAATAAAAGTAACAGCCAAAAAAAAAAAAAAGGAGCAACGGATAAATATTCATAGGGGAGAATAATAACCTAGGAACACAGTAGCTGAAATAAAATGGTTGTCAAATTAATTGTGCATAATGAATTATGTCTAGCAAGTCAACTCACCACCCCTCAACCACAGCCCTAATAATCGGCACAAGTTCCCAGGGATTTGTCTGTCTTCCCGTTATTCCTGTCCTACCATTAGTCTCAGAAATATGATAATCTCCTACGATCTTAGCACAATGCAGGAGTGACACCATTTTGCATAGCTGCCAGTGACAGCAGAGTAATCTTCCCTAAAGGTCCTGGAGGCAAACGGCATCAGAAGACGCAAAGCCCGGCCATGGCTGGTTAAAATCCTCTCTCGAATGTCACAGAAAGGCCACTTCTGCCCTTGATGTAGATTTGCATGTAGTGACAGCTCACAGACTGGCAGTGATGACAGCTCATGGGTCAAGAGAAGACTGTCAAACTTAAACTGTCCTAATAACACATAAGTAAGTTACATAAATGCCCAAAGCTGGTGTCTGTGGTCTGTAACCTTCCCTCCCACCCACCTACCTAACTATATGTATGTAGGCATGTAGGTGTACAGAGTTTAGTATAATTGGCTTTGCTCCTGTACTTCTGTGCTTTTTCTGCATCTCAGAAGTCAAAGACTATCCCACAAATAAAGAAAGGGGATAATCTTGATTTTTATTAAGAATCAACTTAATCCTTAGATTCCAACAGCATGATCAATTTACTCTCCCAACAAAAATACCTTTAAAAAGTGGGATTTGAATTTTTAATATATATTTTTTGTTAAGGACTATATTGGGAAAAAAGTAAGGAATACTCAGAAAACGAAAACTGAATGAAAACTTCAACCTTAGAAATTAAGCCTTACTAAAGCCACCTTCTGCCCTGAAGCCATCCGCCACACGATGGGGACCTTAGGATTCCACTGTGATGCTGGGAGGGACACCAGACCCACCCCAAGCAGGCCATCTAGCAGGTGTTCTTCATTTAAAGCTGAGACCCAAAGACCTGCACCTTCCTGGAAACGTTAAGTAGGAGGCAAGTCTGCCATGCAGAAGAGGTCAGCAAAGAAAACGGCAGTGGAAGAAAAAAATTATCCCAAGAATTTATAACCATAAGCCAGCTTTCACATACATTTTTAGACCAATTCAAGCTAATTAGAAGAAACAGACAAGGAAAAAAAAAAAAAAACACCTCAAGCCATGAATTTAGATCCCAGAGATGTGAGAAAAAAAAAGACAAATCCCCTTCTGAAGGAATACAACTTGAACCAGGATTCAAAGAATTCCTACAGACCAATTCCCAAGGACCACGAACTCAGAACAAAACAAAACAACACAGAACACATGGTACAAACACCTGAAAGCAGAAACAGCAAAAGGTAGAAACAGACCCTCAAAGCCTTCAGTTGCTAAAATAACCAGATGCAGTATCTGAAATGTTTAAGAGGCTTTATGAAATAAAAGGCTAGAAAATATGAACAAGGAATAAAAAACTACAGAAATTAGGCAGGCAAAAAAAAAAGTCTAGAAATTTTTTAATTAAAATTAAAAACTAAATGAACAGACCAGATTACTAGAAGATAAATTAAATAAAATTATACAGAATGCAATATAGGGAAACAAAGAGACAGAAAATAAAAGAATTAAAGAATGTTGAAAATGCAGATGAGAAATTCTAACATGTCTAAAGACCTAAAAGGAGAGAATAGATAATGAAAAAGAGGCAATATTTGAAGAGATAATGGCTAAAAATTTTCCAGAAATGTGGAAGACACTAAATCTCAAAGTCAGAAGACCCAGTAAAAAGAAGAGGGCAAGCAATAAAAGAAAAAGAAAAAAGAAAGTCCACTAAATCCCTAACAAGAGAACAGAGAAAGAAATCCAGTCACGGTGAAATTGAAGAGCCCCAAACGCAGAGATCTTAGGAACAGCGAAAGGAAAAAAGCAGACTACCCACAAAGGAGAAGAAACTGGACCAGCAACTGATTTCTCAACACCCCCAGTGAAAACCAAAAGAAAACAGGGGCCCTTGGAGCTTGAGAGAGGGAGAAAGAGCACACCAGGCTAAATTTTAATTGAGCTCCTTGGCCAGGGCCAGGGACTTCGGCATGTTTGCTGGGGCCTGGTCTTGGCTGGAGATTCAACCAGTGTATTTTCCAGGAACATCTCAAAGGGGCCTCAGTGGAGGGCTTGCAGAGGCTGGAGACACGAGCTATGCATTTGCCAAACCAGCGCTGGTAGCTTAACAGAGACCCACCCAAGCCTGGGACTCACCCAAAGTTTGCTGAGACTAGACCAGTATGTTTGGGTTAGGGTCTCAAGTGGTGTATGTGACAGGACCAGGGACTTGCCCAACATTCAACAGAGCCAGGTCAAGTACTGAGCTGTGTGTTCCATGAGGCTGGGGCCAAGGGAGCAGCCTCCGTGGCTGAGCTGATGTCGCAGAGACAGTGTATGTGGCCGGGAGATTCACTACATACAGACAGACTGGACAAGTCCATCGGTTGAAGATAATGGGAGCCTGGTTTGCCACTGCCAGAGAAGGCAGTTAGGAGAGAAGACTAGAACAAACCCTGTGATGATGATGTAAATTCATGGTTTTTAATATACAGATAAATACAGAAATAGACAGAGATGTAGACATGCATGCATGTATACACACACACACACTTCCTAGCTATGGCTGTTGAAGGCTTTAAAAGAATCCAGAACTCCTTGGAGAAATCACTGACTCCAGGGCTGGGGCAAGAAAATACAAAATGAGGCTAATATATCTTCTCGTATCAGAAAATAAAGAAGTGCTCAAAGATATGTTGAAAAAACACAGAAGGCAGTTTGAACAAGCTCCCACTGGCCAAATCTGGGATAATTTGAGCACCAAAATAATAATAGTAATAAATTATAATCCAACTGAGTGAATTAAGAACCCATGAGTCCATACTAATATCAATACATAAATACATCAATTCCATGTTTAATAAGGAACAGGAACATGGTTTCTAAGTACCTCACCATAAAACACTACTTAATTATAAAGAGTAAGAGCCCAAAACTGGATGTAATCCAAATTTCCAACAACAAAGGAATGGATAAACAAACTGCTATTTCTAGTTAATGGAATGCAACACAGCAATTAAAAGGCATGAACTATTGTTGTAAGTCACTGCATGGATGAAACAAAATAATTACGTTGAGTGAAAGATGCCAGGGGGAAAAAAAAGACTGTATGAATCCATTTTCACAAAATTCTAGGAAATGCAAAGCAATGTATTGTGAGAGAAAGATCAGTAGTAACCTGGAGAGGCTGGGGGGAGATCAGGAAGGGGGAGAGGATGGGAAGGGACTCCCAGGGGCAGGGGGAAGCTTTGGAAGCAATGGGTGTGCTCATTACCTCAGCTGTGGTGATGCTTTCTTGGGTGTCCAAACTTTGCAAATTGTATGCTTTAAGTATGCCCAGTTTATTGTATGTCGATTACTCTAGAGTAAGGAAGACTGGCAAAAACCACTTTAATCAAGTGACCAAAGTAAATCATCACCGGTAATGGGAAAAATGAAAGTCATGTGCCATCAGGTAGAATGTAATGAGAATAACACAGCATGACTTCTGTGTATTTCCAGATTGAAAGAAAGTAGCCGGATGTGACAACTAAAGGTAAATCTTGACACTGGACTGGGTCATTTCTGGACATTTTGGGGAGAGCTGGGAAATTTGGAATGGGAGTACTCAAAAGTAGTAATATATCAGTGTTAACTTCCTAATTAAGATGGCTGTACTGTGGTTGTATAGGAAAATATCTTTGTTGTATTGTAGATATACAGGATAATGTTGGTGTGAAAAACACACTGATGCGTGTAGGAATGATGGGTCATCATGTCAGCAATTTAAAATAAAAGTTCTTTGGTCCTGGCTGGTGTGGCTCAGTGGACTGAGGGCCGGCTGGCAATCTAAAGGGTCACTGGTTCAATCCCCAGTCAGGGCACATGCCTGGGTTGCAGGCCAGGTCTCCAGTGGGGGTGCACGAGAGGCAACCACACATTGATGTTTCTCTCTCTTTCTCCCTCCCTTCCCCTTTCTCTAAAAATAAATAAATAAAATCTTAAAAAAGAAGAACTAAAGAAAATAATTAAGAAGATATCTTGTCTTTCCTGATTTATATTTTAGGGTTATGAATAGCCTTGGTTGATGAAGATGAATTCTTTACAAAAGAATTCTAGGAGAAAAAAAAGTAGAAGGAATGACTAAATTGTAAAAGTATTAGATAAGTGCTGAAGATAAATACTAAGATTATACTTTCTTGCCTAAATGCATCCCGGTGTCCTAAGTAAAATGCCAACCAAATGGAATCTTCATAAAGGCCTCAGTAGCTGGGTGGAGGTTAACCATCATAAGCATAAAGACCAGAAGGCACACAACTCGTCATGTCCAAGCAGGAAAGTGCTAGCCAACTGTTTGCCTCTCCTCCATCCCATAACTTTTCATCAATATCTACTGAATTGTTATATATGCCTAGAATTGTGCTACATTCTACAGCAAGGTTTCAGCCCTGTCCTCTCCCAAAAAGGGAGTGGGGTGGGGGGTGGAGAGAGGAGCTGGGGAGGGGAGGGTTGGGGAGGGGAGGGAAACAGAAAAGAAAAACCATATTCAATACACAGTTAATCTGACTTGAAATTCTATAGTACTGGCCCTAAGTAACAAAGGAGGGAAACCTGTAAGGAAAGAATAGTTGAATAAACATTGTCAGGAGGGCTGAGCTTTGAAAGTCGGGTACAACTTGGTTACAACTTCACCTCTAGACTGTAAGGTTCACACAAGAAAAAAAAATACAGGGTCCACACGTGCTGGTCTGTTCACCACTGCACGCCTAGCATGTATCACAGCAGCACTCAATAAACATCCTTGGAGTGAGCAGATATTTAGCTATTACCAACGAGATAGAAAAACAATGTCCTTAGTGATCTAAGATCTGTCTACCCCCATTCCACCTGACACTCAATTCTTCACACTCTGCTCCCGCCATTCCACACCCCTGCAGTGTCCACACAAAGTCAAGCCTCTGTGCCTCTCTCTGTGCATATCAGCCGCTTTGTGAAGCCTCTGATCCCTCAAGTTTCGACTTCTTCCTTCCTATATTCTAGTACCTGTCCTGCTGAGTTCATCAACATCCCTAGCACCTAGCACAGTGACTGGAGCACAGCAAGCATTCAAAAAAGATTTTTTAATTAAATATCAAATTTGCCAGGAAAGGACATCAGAGATAAAACTGGGAATAATTAAAGATCTTTTTCTCTTAAAAATGTCATGATGAATTTGATATTTAAAAAAATCAGCCCTGGCTGGTATAACTCAGTGGATTAAGTGCTGGCCTGTGAACTAAAGGGTCACCGGTTCAAATCCTGGTCTGGGCACACGTCTGGGTGGAGGGCCAGGTCCTCAGTAGGAGCCACCACACATTGATGTTTCTCTCCCTCTCTTTCTCCCCCCCTTCCTCTCTCTCTAAAAATAAATAAATAAAATCCTGAAAAAAAGAAAACTCAGTCCAGTACTGTGATGTACAGGAAGAAGAAACAAAGGCCAAGAAAGAGCCTACAAGGGAAGAGCAACCTTCTGGAGGCGAAGTGATGATGCGTAGCCTAGGTGGCTGCAGGGCTGGCCACAGCTCTCCGTGGCTGCACAGCCGGACTGTCCAATCAGCGAGCCTGTGGTGAGGGAAATATTCTAGAGCTGCGCCCTCCAAAAGGATGAGCCATTGGCTACATGTGGCTTCTGAGCACTTGAGCTGTAGCTAGTGAAACCAAGGAACTAAAGTCTTAATTTCACTTATTTTACTTTATTTTAATTTAAACAGTCATGTGTGGCTAGTAGCCACTAGATCGAACAGGAGCTCTAGCTAGCAGCCGTGGCAGATAGCAGGTATTTTCAATTAATAAAAGGAAGCACGTTGTAGCAAATGTGGATTCTAACAATGGAATGGGCTCCCACTCAAAGTCATCTCGGAAAGTGCTCAAGAAAAGAGGGGGTAACTTTTTTGGATACAATCTCCCAATAGATGTCAGCATTAGGATGGGTGGAAAGATACACTATTTTTGCCTGGAAAGGATTCAAAGTTTATTTTACACAGAAGACAACCTTGGTTTGGCAGTTAGATTAAGTTGTCTGAGGTCGCATAAGGAGTCAATGAGAGAATAGAAACTAAAAGCCAGATTTTAAAACACTATCTTCTGTGAATTGTCTTGATTGCGATAATTTCATAGGTATATGCATATGTAAAATGCCATCAATTGTACACTTTAAATGAGACATTATAGGTTAACTGTACTTTAAAAAAAGCTGTTTTTAAAAAAGTGCACTATACCTCTCACTCTACCATTCTATGTCAACTCTTTAGTATCATCTCATAAGAGTTACTATAAGGATAAATTAGTGAAGAAGTATTAAAGATTAGAACAGTTCTTAGTATGGAGTAAGCACTATAGAAATGTTAACTGCATTATCATTATTAAATACTAGAATTCTGCCCTCCTGACCAGTTTGGAGAAACATAATTTGAAGTCAGAAACTCCAGATCATAGTTCTGGCTCTTGAGCAATTTTTTCTGAGTCTCAATTCTTTGTAAATGAGTTACTTAGCTGGACAAGATAATCTCTAGGGGGCCTCTCCAAATGAAAGACTGCAGAAGTGGACTAGGGTAAGAGCTGCAGAAATGGAGAAGAAGAATGCACGTGGGGACCCTTTGGGAAGAAGTGGTAAGATTTAAGAGCTGGCTTAGATATGCAGAGTAATGGAAAACAATGAATCAACTACACACACAGTTTTGAGCTTTGGATGACTCAAGGTTTAAATAAAAAAGAGGAGCATGTTGACCCAATTGAAGTACATTTATTATTGTCACCAAACGAGTAAGCACTCCTTGGAAATGAATATTCCTGACCTTCTGGATGAAAATATCAACCAGTACATTTAAAAAACATATGTTAAAACCAAAATCTCTTTTCAAAACCAAAATCTCCACGTTAATGAAATCCTTATGGATAATTATAATTAAAAATCATATTTAGCATATTTAATAACACTCATTCAAAAGTATCAAATTATTTTAAAAATGAATCAGTCACTAAGAGACTAATCTCTTAAACTCTTCCAATGTGGAAAGAATCTAACCTGGAGTCGCCCCACAGCCTGTGGCTGTCACGACCGAACTCTCGGACAAAGCATCATGACCTGCTTCACTGAGACAGGGACCTCTCCACGAGCTCACCTTCGAAGAGCCACACCGCAGCACTCGGGTTCGTGCTCGACCGGAATGCATTTCCAGTATCAGACCCTACAACAAATGGCTGTGTGGCCATAAGCAGCCTTTAGAGAATCATGGTGCCATTTGTGTCACCCACGAGAGCGCCGCAGTTCACGCTGAGGAACACGCTTTCTAAGACTCTGACCCACTCCCTTCACAGCCATGACCGGCCCAGTGAAGTCACGCTGCCGCTCTGATGGGCCCCATGCCACTGCACAGCACCGACGTGGCATTCCTGGGCCGGCACGTGAAGACCACAGTTGTTCACAATGCTGGGCCTCACGGACTGAAAAAAATCCTGCCGACTTTTTGATGGTCCCTCAAGGGCAACATTTCAAATGCAAGATTCTTCTCTGGAGACCGAGTAGTATTTCAGTTATAAATGACGGCTTGGTTAACACTTGGGCCAAATCCCAGAGCAAACCGTTTTTTTTGTGTGTGTGTTAAATAAAATTGTTTATGAAATGTTGCAGCTTAAGACTATCTACAGAGTTATTTAGACACAGCCAAAATGGACCAATTTATGACTAGATAAAATGAAAAATGTCGTTGATTAGCCTAGAATAGCAGCAACGTAAAAAATCCCCAGTGGCAAGGCAAAGCAAACGACAAGCTGCCACACACTGCAGACACAGGAGCTGCTCGGGGGTGAGTCGCTCACGGTCACACTGTCCAGATGTCCCAGCTAACCCTTTCCGTGGGGAGCCTCAATGTTACCTCCCAGAATTCTCTCTAAAAAGTACCATTATGGGCCCAGCCTTTTAAAATAGAACACAAGGAAGGTATTTTCTTCTTTTCTTCACAAAGGGTCATCATCGTGAACACTGGTCAGAGATATGGTAAAGATATAGCCATTAACGCAATCTGTATAATGTAGACTCAATCTGCGTTAATGACCACATCAAACTTCAATTCCTATTAAAAAAAAACTGCCAGTGATATCTTGTTTTTTGTTCATTTACCAATTTTCCACAAAAGTATAATAAAACATAGGAAACTATAGAATATCATATGCAGTATAATGTAATTAACCTTTTAAAAAAATTAAATGGTGGGCCAAATCGTGATGCCATTCTCCTGCAAATGTTTTTGATATCTCTTCGAAAAAAATCAACTTTTTTCCCCATTATTATCCAAGGACATTCTGCACATCCCTGGCTTTCAAAACTTTACCCAATTTCACCCTGACTAAGTGGCTCAGTGGGTTGGGACATCATCCCGCAAACCGAAAGGTGGTCAGTTCAATTCCCGGTCAAGACACATGCCTAGGTTGCCAGCCAGGTCCCCAGTTGGGGGCGTGTGAGAGGCAGCCAATCGATGTTTCTCTCACACATAGATGTTTCTCTTCCTCTCTTTCTCCCTCCCTTCTCCTCTCTCTAAAAATAAATAAATAAAATCCTTAAAAAAACACTTCACCTGATTTCATGAACTAGATGCTTACCCCCACTCTTCCTTCTCCCTTGCATTAGGTTTGTTTATAGAGTGTCTCTCACTTAATTTCAAAAATATGTGATGGCATGACTGGGGGAAGACTTAGTCTACGCATTTTCTTTTTTCTTTTTCTTTTTCAGATTCTATTTATTTATTTCTAGAGAGAGAGGAAGGGAGAGAGAGAGAAACACTGATGTGTGAAAGAAACAATAATCGGTTGCCTCTCACATACCTCCAACTAGGGACCTGGCCGGTAACCCCGGCACGTGACCTGACTGGGAATCAAACCAGCGACATTTTGGTTTGCAAGCCAGTGCCTCAACCCACTGAGCCTAATGATTTGTGATATTCCACCTTCAGGAAAAACAAAAAAGAAAAAGAACCTCAAATAAAGTCACTATTACCTGTCAAAAAATAAGCTACAAAGGAATGTGTCAGCCAAGCAATTAAAATGGAACTACATGCCCACATCGAATAAAATCCTGCTACTTACCTTGATCAATGCAGCCTTCAGCAAGAGCAAAAAGCTGAGGTGAGCGCTCCTCGAGCAACTGCTGATGAATATGCACATACCTCAAAGTCCACCACGGCAAGCTCTAAAAAAAGAAAGCACCATGTAAGCTAAAGTTTTTAAAGGACCCTGTGGAAAAATAATTTTTGCATTAATTGTAATTAATTTTTAGACTTTCTTTTTTACATTTATGAAATTGAGCTTACTCAGGAAGCTTCCCCGTCCACTGTGATGTCTCCAGTAGTCATACCCAGACCCACCTGCACAAGGATACCCTCTCCGCTGTTCTCGCTAAGCCTGTTCTGTCCAGTCAGCTGGGCGCCCTGACATCATGTTGAGCTCATCATCTCCTCCTTGGAAATGTCTGCTGCAACCGTCCTGCCCTCCGTCAGCACCGACGGTTCTGAGAGGCCTCCCCAAGAACCTTGGGGTTTTGGAGGGTGACGTTTTCCCTCATCCGCACTCCCGGCACATATTTGCAGACACACGCCACTATATTCCTGTATGTCACCCCTAGCTTCCCGTGTTGTCTGACACTTACCAACAAATGAGCAATCATGCCCTGCTCATCTGTGTCGTCCCCAGAGCAATGTGTTTTCACAAACTACCAAGTACGAAATACACTGGATTCAGACACTACCCCACACCAGGACGCTCCCTTCCACAAGTGTGTGCAGCCTCTCCCATGAAGCCTTCTCCCCGCCGTGTGGCACACGCTGGTGTCTCGCTTCTGAACTCGTCCGCTGTTCCTACAGTCAGACCACACTGGACAGCTGTTTCTCAAGGGCACGACCCTATCCAGTCCATACACACTTTCAGGGTAGAGGCTGCCCTTCAGCCACTGTCTCGACTAACCCACAGGCTGAGAACACATTTTCTCTCTCCTATTCTTGTTCTTATTTCATCAATACATCCTTATTTTTAAAAGAGAAAAAGGAAAACAGCGAACAACAACGAGGTGACCCAGAAGCACAGTGGAGAGTGAAGATCTCCTTCCTGCCGCCCCGCTGCCATCCTTCCTCCTCAGAAAACGCCAGGACAAAGGCTCACCTTCTTCCACATCTCCCTCCACGTGTGTGTGCATATGACTTATATTTCCAATAGACTCACTAATGTATCGAGTACAATCATGTGTAGAATCATCTAAATTAATTAAAACTGCTACTTTGAATTATATAGTGATGCTGTGAGATATTAACATTTCTTTTTTTAAAGCAATACCTACTAATAGGAGAACACATTTAAACAGCAAAAGCATTATTTTACTTGAACTTAACTTCTGCATTTGATTAAGAGGCAAAAGGGCCCAGTTCCCCTTCTAAACTGCTACACACCACGGCAGCTGGAACAATGACACAATCGCAAATGAATTTTGACTCTCCGACAGTCCTGTAAATTATTAATGCTGTTTCCTCCATCCATGTAAGGAAAGGTAGAATTATCTAATAAAAAGATGTTTCACATCATGTTTAATGTGATTCCCTGAGGCGTTGCCTCATTCTGTTCCTATCAGCAAAGCTAATGGAGTCAGTCTGCCCATCAACCACCTGTCCCTTCTCCTCTGCCAGCAGTAAGCGCGTCAGGCCTGGCAGCACGCGCTTCCCTTTCCTAGACATGGGAGTTCAGACAGATCCACAGAGACTGCCCTTGTAAGAAAATGTGCAGCATCAGATACTGGACTCTTAAAAACCAGATCTAGCAACTAACTCTTAACCCAAAATCCTTATGGAGAAGGTAGAGTGCAGAACAAATACAGCACAGCCTATGTTCTACCTGAAAATAGGAGTGCCTTTTCTATTTGCCAAGAATTGCTTAACTGAAAATTTGAGTCGTTAATAAAAAAGAAAATTTGAAGCCTTGCTTTAGATAGTTTCTAGATCCTATCTTCTTCTTCTTTTTTTTTTTTAGATTTCATTTATTTTTTAAAGAGGAGAAGGAAGGGAGAAAGAGAGGGAGAGAAACATCAATGTGTGGTTGCCTCTCCTGCACTCCCTACTGGGGATCTCCCCTGCAAGCCAGGTAAGTGCCCTGACTGGATTCGAACTGGTGACCTTTTGGTTCACAAGCCAGCACTCAATCCACTGGGCCACACCAGCCAGGGCTAGAGCCTATCTTCTGATTACAGGACTTAGTACAGAATGTTCTGATTGAGAAATCACACTAATCAATAACCTCCTAGAAGGCAGGGAACATTAGTATACTCAAAGGCACTCAATAAATGCTTGCAGACTCACTCCACTTTATAATAAGGAAAGTGATATTCAGAGATATTAACAAGCCCAAGGTCACACAGTTAAGTGGCTGAGCCAGATAAAGTCTGGTCTGATTTCAAAGCCAGGATTCTTTTCTCTCAAAATTTACATATTACTAATACTGGTCTACATAGTTCACAGATTAGAGGGCAGGGGAAAATCATCTCTTACAGTTCCAAAAAAATAATTTTGTAACAAACAACTTGACACATTTCTTCGGAGCCAACCAATTCCAAATTAATTTAAAAGAGTATAATTAACTTGGATGAGTATGTTATGCTTTTTAATCATTTTATCTTCATTAATCAAAGAAGTCATTTTTATCATCATGATTTGGAGAGTATCTTCAAGACCCAAAGAGAAAAAACCTTTAATGTTTCAACTGAGAAACAAGACGTCAGCACAGAATGATCTCTGTTTTGCATGGTGATATACCACAGGGCTAGAAGCTGAAGTCAAAAGTTGTTACGCATATGCCAAGAAATTCAGGTGACTTGTCTCTCCGACCCTCCCAAGCGCGGCTTCACATATTAACTTGTTCTCCAGCAGCTGGCAGTGCACGCATCTCTGTTCGAGTGATGCTTAACATACCTGCTGGTGAAAGTTTCCCACCAAGGGAACTTACAGTCGCATCCCTCGCTCATGAATGGCCATTAGTCTCACTGGAAGGGAACACTGCCATCGGGGCAGGCAGCCTCACACCCTGGTGGCACTGTCTTCAGAGCCAAGTACTGTCACAGTCAAGTCGATGGGACCACTGAACTCAGAACTCCTTGGGAAACTTTTTTTTTTTCAATTCAAACTAATGACACTAAACAAATCAGAGACAAGAGCTTATATCTGCAGGGATATGCTGAAAACCATCTACTAGAAACCAGCTAGTACAACCGAGTCCGAGCAAACCCTCTGGCTCTCACTGCAGTTGCAGATGGAGGTATCACTTCCCTTCTGGCCCTTCTCTGTCTAAACCTAGATGCTCATGAAAGCAAGCCCGCATACAGTACAAACCAAGTCTACCTTATCCCATAGCAATACTGTGTTTCTTAGAGTTTTCCAGCCAACACCTAAACACTGGGAGACTCCACATAAAATTCAGATTTATCATTGGCAAACTGGGGCCCAAGTCCCCAGGCTGCCACACCAGAATGTGAGGAAGCAAGTCGCAGCCTGTGGGCCGAACGCAGTTCTCCACCAGCACTTGTTCAGCCCAAGAAGAAAGAATAGTTTTACATTTTTAATCATCAAAAAAAAGAAGGATAACATTTTGTAATGTGAAAATAAGTAAAATTAAAACGTCGGTGTCCATTAACAAAGCTTTATTAGCACACACAGCCGCACCCGTTTGTTCCCATTCTGTCTACAGCTGCTCTCACACCACAGCGCAAAGCTGGACAGGGAGGTGGACTGCGTGGTTCACACCGAGACCGCACAAAGCGTGGCTGACCCAGCACTAAGTCTCCAAGACTTTCTCTGTATCTCTTGTTGTTTTTCTCACCTCCTCCTACTGCCTGTTAGCTTTCTGTGAATTGGAGCGCTTCTTCTCGCTAATTTACACGTGAACTAAAGAAACTATGTTCTACTACATGCTCTACTAAATGCAACCCAAACAAGGAAACTAGGATGGACATGAGCCAGGAAACAGTAACTAAGATTCACTACGATCACACTAAACCCTGCCTACTGCTCATGATCTTACATGAAATTCGTAAGAGACTATGAAGGACATTTTTAAACTACATTTCAGATTCAGAGAATGAACATTTATATGCACGCATACACACACACATATATATACACTCCTATTAAAGAGGTACAACAGCATCTCATTTTATACTAGATGCATCAATCTCATGAGGAAGTTTTTGCCTATTTTCATCATATTTTACAGTTAAATACCCAGAAGACAACTTAGACAACAAGTATATCATGAAATACTGTCAGCATCACGCAGAAGTCTGACGTTCAGCAGCACGAAAGTCATACCCGGTGTGCCCCCAGACCCCTCCTCCCCTCACCTGAACTGCCGTCAGTCTGTGCCTGACATTCACCAGGACGACCCGCGCCAGGAGCAGCAGCACGGGCTCCGAGGTGAGGCTGTAGACTGATTCGCCATCCAGAAGGAGCAGACTCAGAACAGCTGCATCCAGTCCTTTCACCTGAAAAAAAAAAATGAACTAAGATATCTAATGTAACAAAGCATGTCATTACACACATTGCCCAGCCGCCCCGCTCTGAAGCACAGGCGCTAACCTATGACACAGCAGTGGGCCCCACACGGCGTCGTGGCGCTGCAAACGCCCTGAGAGGCCCGCGAGTCCAGCCCGCCCTGGCCGAGAGCCGCCCGCCTGCTTGCACGTCAGAGGAAGAGGGCGCACGCAAAAGTGAGTATGGGGGAGGTGTCAGGGTGTTGGGGACCACCGTGCCTGGTCTCAGGAAGCTGTAACCCCCCGTGACTTAGGCTGAGTGAGAGACCTCTGGACCAGGAGCCACTAAGGAGACAAAAATTTATTTCCCTGGCATGAGCTGCCTGTTCAAATGCCTGGCTCCCTTTTGCATGATCGGCAGTCAATGATGGGTAACAATTCTCTAGGAATGAGAATGAACCTAAGACAGACACAATCACGTGGGAATGCCACAGGGAAGAGACTCACGGGGCTGTGGAAATGAAGGGGTGATCGACATCAACCCCTGCCCCCTCGGCTTTGTCAAAGCCTGAGTCTTTGTACTTAGATGTGAGAAATCCAAGTCTCCTTGCTGCCTCTGTCTCCAGCCCTTAGCAAACAGCCAAAGGAAGGGGCAGCTCAGACCAGAGACGGTGGACCCCTGGGGTAATCAGGCCTGGGACATAGAATATGCAAGATCCTGTGAGATCTGTTTGCTGGAGGATGTTATTAACTTGGAATTTGAAGGCACAGACAGGAAACCTTTGGAACCTGTAGTCCTTTCATATGATAAAACTCCAATCTCTGCCCAGAATCACAGCAAGAGTCCTGATAGCATCTTTGTAAGTCAACTGTTTGTGGATTGCCAGACTATCAATCCACAAACTGAGTCTGCTTTCTTAATAAAAACCTACTTGGGTAGAGGAACGGGGCGCTTTCCACTAGAGAAAGTGGCCATGCTGTTTCTATTCCCCCACAGGATCTGGTTATCTCTGTGTATGTATTTCTCGTGGTTTTGACGAGCATCCGCAGCAGGGATGGATACTGCTGGACGGAATCCCCTACATTAGGACTTCACAGATTTACTTAAAACAAAATACCGTCTCAATACCAAGCATCCCTCTGCTATAGTATTTATGTTTTAAACACACTTCACGTGGGCTTCGCCAGCTGGCAAATGTCACTACAAAGCACGTCTGCTCCATAAGGGCGACCAAGCCAACAACCAGGTCTTACGGAGTCAATGCTGAGTGGGCATGCAACGAAGGAGCAGAAGGGACAGAAAGCTGCCCACAGGGATGCCTCTGAAAAACCCTCTCCTTGCCTGAACAGAGGCCTTCTACAATGCACAAGCCCCTGTGTCCCTGAGATGCAAACTGCGGCCCTGGCCAAGGCGCTCAGTTGGTCACACCAGAAGGTGTCTCTGGGCCACACTGGAAGGAGAAGAGTTGTCTTGGGACACACATTAAATACACTGTGACCGTAATCACAAAAAAAAATCTCAATGTTTTAAGCAAATTGACAATTTTGTGTTAGGCCACATCCACAGCCATCCTGGGCTGCATGCAACCTCTGGGCCGCAGGTTGGATGCTCCTGGTGGATCATCATCCCAATACAGCAAGACTGCGGGTTTGATCCCCAGTCAGGGCACACACAAGGAGCAACCAGTGAACGCATAAAAGGGTGGAACAACAAATCAATGTTCCTCTCTCAAAAAACAAACAAACAAAAAATCAGCCCTGACTGTGTGGCTCAGTGGATTGAGCACCAGCCTGTGAACTGAAAGGTCACCAATCCGATTCCCAGTCAGGGCACCTGCCTGGGCCGCAGGCCAGGTCCCTAGTTGGGGCAGTGTGAGAAGCAACTGACTGATGTGTCTCTCGCACATGGATGTTTCTCTCCCTCTCTCTAAAAATAAACACAAATCTCTCTATATAAAAATAATAAAATAAAATGTGAATGGCATAATTTTGACAGCTGCCACAAAATGGACAGCAGGAACCTTAACTGTTAGGAACACGGGCTCTTGCCTCAGAGACACAGGGTGGTGCCCTTTGTCTGCTTCCTAGTAGTCTGTGGACGGGTACATTTTTTGACTGAAGCTTCGGCTTCATCAAGTATAAGATGAAATGAAACCTGAACCTTACAGAGTTCTTACAAGGATGAAACCAAGAAGAGTAACAGAGGAATAAAGACAACACAAATGGCTACCACCAAACCACACATCACGCTGACTACTATCTCCACTGAGAGCAGAAGGAATTTTTCAAAGATTCAATAATTAAGGAACTGTTTTGAAATTACTACAACTGCCTCAATTTTCGAAGTGAGGCAACAGATCTAAAAAGTGAAGCCCAAAATTGCACAGAAGTTTGGGTCTGAACAGAAACTGTAGCCCAAATTTTCCAGCTCCCACTCGGATGTTTCCCCGACCCCACGCTGCCTTCCCCACAGACCTCTCTACCTCCTCCTGCCACTCAGCAAGGTCAAGGCTGTGCTAAGCATTGGGAAGGCCTCAAGTTCAGGTCCGGGATCGCTCCTAGTCTTCACACCAACACAACCTCATTATGGCCGTGTGAGTTACTGAGATAACGGACACTGGAAGAGGACCCAGTTTGGAGAAGAGCCTCACTGAGAGCCCAGCCTTGGACACGCGGAGTCAGGTGTCTTGTGAGACCTCCAAAGGGAGGTAGAGAGGACACAAGTGGATATACTCACTGAAGAACTGGAGCGAGGAGCCTGCCTAACGTGCCAAACTGGACCTGCAGCCTCAGTGCATCAACTTGTCATCTAAATGGGTACAACAATCTTTATTTCCTAAGGTCCAAACCAAACTGGTGAAGTACAAGAAGACATGAGATGACTTTTAAAAAAAAGAACCCTTATTCTAATGACGTTGAGAATTATGTCCATCAGCACAAATTTAGATCGTCTTTGCAGGGGTGTCCAACCTTCTGGTGTCTCTGGGCCACACTGGAAGACTGGAAGAACAGTTGTCTTGCGCCACACATAAAATACACAAACACTAATGAAAACAAAAAGAAATCTCCCAATTTTTTAAGTAAATTTACAATTTTGTGTTGGGCCTCATTCATAGCCATCCTGGGCCACATGTGGCCCGTGGGCTAGACATCCCTGTAAGAAAATCCCTAAAGATAAATAACAAATAAATAATTTAATAGATCAACAAATAAAAAATTACAGAGCACCCCATCTGGTGTAGTTCAGAGGATTGAGTGCAGGCCTGTGAACCAAAGGGTCTCCGGTTCAATTACCTGTCAGGGCACATGCCTGGGTGACAGGCCAGGTCCCCAGTAGGGGGCGCGTGAGAGGTAACCACACACTGATGTTTCTCTCCCTCTTTTCTCCCTCCCTTCTTCTCTCTAAACATAAATACAATCTTCCAAAAAATTACAGAGAGAGAGTCCGTAATATGTGACCTGAAAGTCATTACCTCTGACACACAAAGCCAGGGGTTGTTTATCAAACTTCCCTTCTCTCCTTCAACTCAAAATTCTCTGGAAACGGTATTAACAAGGCAAATTTTAATAAATAAATTAGTGACTAAGTGAATAAACCAGTAAATAAAAAAATCCTCTTCCGCCCTGGCTGGTGTAGCTCAGTGGATTGAGTGCGGGCTGCGAACCAGGCATCGCAGGTTCGATTCCCAGTCAGGGCACATGCCTAGGTTGCAGGCCATGTCTCCCAGCAACCGCACATTGATGTTTCCCTCTCTCTCTCTCTCCCTCCCTTCCCTCTCTAAAAATAAATAAATAAAATCTTTAAAAAAAAACATTTAAAAAAAAATTCTCTTCCTAGTATTACCTCTGCATCTTCATGAAATAATTAAATGCTTCCCTCTCTTCTGCTGAAGTGAATCAGCCTCTGCCAACCTGTCATAACAGATATTCCACGTGAGTTCTGAATGTGCTTCCAGAGCTTTTGAAAACTATCCATTTTTAAAGAGGTTTATATTTTCAATAAAAACAGAAAGAAAAGGTTACGACTCCCTGAAGAACAATTCCTCAGCCAAGAGAGCAGATGACATTAAAGAAAAAAACAACACATATTTAACATCTGGAAGCCTAAGATAAATTCACTATAAAAGCAGATTACTAGGAGATCACCCTCAAGTGTGAGAGGTGACCCACTGCTCAGACACGGCCTTGGTGCTGGTCTCCGGGGGCTGATTAGCATGGGGCCAGAAAACGGCGCTCACAGGGCCAAGGCCATAAATTAGGAACAGGGAAAATGAATCTGGCTTTGGTGACCAGACTCCAAGACCATAAAGCATATTCACAAGTATTTGTGCATCACGAAGAGCTAAGAAAGATGAATCAGTTTTATATCCTGCATATGAGTGAGATCAAACGGCTCTTGACTTTCTCCATCTGACTTATTTCACTTAGCGAAGATCTAAAAAACTAAAAGCAACAAATGAACAAACAAGACAAATCAAAACTCATGTTCACAGACAACAGTATGGGGCAGTGGGTGGGGTGAGAAAACAGAAGAGGGCACCATTGTCAAGTATGTGGTGACAGGAGACCTGTGTGGGACAGCGAACACACAGTCCCATGTACAGGCGATGTATTACAGAACTGTACACTTGAAACCTAGGTACTTTTAATAACCAATGTCATCCCAATAAATTTGATAAAACTTTAAAATAATAAAATAAAACCATCAAACCTTTATAAAAAGAAAAAGACGAATCAGGACAGGAAAATGACGAGCAAATACTGTCCAGTTCAAAAACTTCAACTCCCTCTCTCTTCCAGTTCCTCAGATTGTTGGTAACGAGTGTAAATTGTATGCTCCTTTTAAAAACAACCTGACATTAACAAGGAACGCTGAACACACACACACCCTTCAGCACTGAACTCTGCTCACACAGGTTAACTAGCTTCAGCAGAGCGCTCCCGTTCAGAGAGGGGAAGGTCTGCAGGTGCTGAAACACTGACCGCTTCAGCGCTCAGAGTGCCTGACTATAACCTGGGGCCAGTGAAAACAACCTCCTTCCTCCATTCCGCGCCCTGCACCAAACAAATGCTCTCATTTCTTAAGTATCCTGCGCCTTGGAACTCTTCCAAATGGTTTCCAGAAGGTATCATCCTAATAACATTGTGTATAATATTTTGCAAAAGATGGAAAGGACCCATATGGCCATCAAGAGTAGAAGAGATATATGAACTGTGGTATATTCATATAATTGGAATAATATACAACAGTAAAAATACGTAATGGTATAATTCCAAAAACACACCATTGAGCAAAGTGAATCACAGAATACATAGTTTGTCTCATTTCCATAAAGTTCAAAAACTAGCAAAACGAAGCACTATGTTTTCTAGGGATACATAAAAAGGGGCTAAGACCATGGAGAAAGGTACTGGAATGATTGACAAGTGGTTCATCAAATGGGGTTGGGGGGATGACATCAGGAAGCACACACAGGGGACCTTCTCAGGCAGTACTGCCCGAGCCACCACGCCACAGCACGTGGAGAGGAGTACACGACTACAGCGCCCACTACCAACTGGAGGGCTGCCGACCCAGAGGAGCCGGTTTGAAGGTGCTCACCAGCCCCAGCCCGCACACGCCACGGTGGCAGAGGGCGGCCGTCAGAAGCTCTGTTTTTTTCAAGCAAGATGGTAGGAACAAGGGATTTTATTATTTAAAATGTACACATTTTATATGCTTTTTTAAAAAAATGTATGAGGTAGTTCTAATAAAAACCAAGGTCTCTGTCAAAGTCTCCTACAATCTGGCCTGAATCCCATCAAGCCTGACCTTTGACTGTGACCCCAACAGGCTCAACACGTCCCTTGGCCACAAACACCACCCTCTTCTCCCCTCTAAATGTCTGCTCTTACGAATGCCAGGATGCACCGGCATCTCCTCTTCTTCTCCCCCTCTCCATTTCCTCACCACACTGCAGGCTCTGACTCAAGGTCCACTCCCAGCCGAAAGGTCTTTTCTGAAAAAGTTCACATTGCACACATCTCTTCATCAATTTCAATATCTCTTATAGTCTGAATCTCTCATGTAACCCATTTCTGTACTGCTTTGAATTGTTCCCTGACATTAATGGTGCTCCTATACTAGCACAGCAGAAAGAGTCCTGGATTTGGACCCAGCAAACACGGATTCTAATCCCCCAGGCATCAGACTTGTGACAAGCTCCTCTCAGCACTTTGAACTTCAGTCTTCTCACGCACACAATACCTCAAATTAATACATAACACATGTGAACTGAGTACCATTTGAACTACACACTGGTGCTCAGTAAATATTATGCCTTTGACTGTTGGACAGATTTCTAATCTACACTACAGGGCCGCAGAAGCCAGAAACTGTTTCATAAACAGTAAGAGAGAGAACAACATGTTCTGTGTAAGTAAATTTCTACATGATTGAAGCACATCTCTTTAAACGACATAAACTTTGGGATTTTACTTTAACTTTGGATGAAAACCTTTGTAAAGTGCAGATTAAATTCCCTTCATAGACATAACACACCGATCACCTTTTTCACAGATCACACATTTCACCTTTCAGTAACGACGTGGCGTCAGCACTGTGTTCCGGTTCTTCTGCTGCGGCGTAAGCAGCAGCTTAGATGATGGCGCGGAGCTGACCGCCACAGCGTTCAGATGACAGCTGCTTCCATGCTTCTCCCTCCACCTCACCACCAAACTACAGACCTTCATCTCCGATAACTTCATCCTTTTCATGTGCTATTTCTGATTCTGAGAAGGCAGGTAACAGTAAACAGGCCCCTTTCACTGCATAAGCCTTGGGTGCTAAGGGACCCTTTTTCCAGGCTGAGTGATCCATCATTACATTCAATATTTCTGAGGGGGCCAGATAAGCCAAAGTTACCAGGCGTCTTTGCAGAGCAGATCGTATTCCCAGGCCCTAGGTGTGTGTGCTCAGAACCTCCTGAGGAGCTCAGGCTGGGGACCCCACTGATGATCTGCTGATGCAGGTCAACAGTGTTGTCTTCATACACGGACGATAATAACTGCTATCATCAGGGAGACCTCTGTGCCAGGCACTCAAGAAAGTGTTTATAACATAAAGGGCATTGTCCCTGGGAACTGTTCCTAAGCATTGCAGCAAAACTTACCTGCAACAGATTTCCCAATTGGCTACTTTTCCAGAAAAGACCTTTATGTAACCACAGTAACATATGCATCTACATATATGTGAATAACTGGGGCAGCTGCCGGTGCTTCAAAAAAAGAACAAGTCAGCCCTGGCCGGGTAGCTCAGTTGAGTAAAGCGTCATCCTGATCCGCCAAGGCTGCAGGTCCAATCTCGTCAGTGCGCACACAAGAATCAACCAATGAATGCATAAACAACTGGAACAACAAACTGATGGTTCTCTCTCCTTCCCTCTCTCTCTCTTTCTAAAATCAATATATTTTTTTAATTAAACAAAGAGCAGCTCACAGAGCCCCAGAAAATGGGGACATCTGAGGAGTTTAGAACTGGCAAGGAAACTTCTGGAAATATGTGAAAATCTGTTGGAGGAACAAGCATTCTTGGTAGGTTTTGTACAAGCTATACACTCACGTTTCTTTCCTACCAACTTGTAACTCCAGTGTATACAGACCAGTTCCTCAAGAATAAATCACACAATAATAACTGCACGGGACACTTCCAAGAAGCATACCTCACTGAATTGTTGGAACAGGACAGACGGCAAAAACTCCTGTGGGTGTAAATCAACACGAGGCCCCGTCCAGTTACTCTGAACAAAGAGTTGCAAACTGCTCACCCCAATCAGAAATATCAGCCATTGTCTGCATATAAAAATAGTTAAAGAAACAAATGTGAACAACTATCACTTTATAACCACCAACATACTATTTCATTGTAAAACTAAAAAATGTAAACCAACATTTATTGAGATTACGCGAAAGTATTACAAAAAAAAAAAATCTGCATCCTAAACAACTGAGGTCTGCGATGTCCGATATTGTAACCATAAGCCACGTACAGCTCTTTTAAATTTAAATTAATTAGAATTAAACAAAACTTCAAATTCACTCCCTCAGTCACACTGTCCACATTCTAAGTGCTCAAGAGTCAGATGTGACCAGGGGCCACTGTACGGGACAGAACAGCTACGAGCACTTCCACCACTACAGGAAGTTCCTGTAAACGGTGCTGCGGGCTGAGATCCTGATTGGGCGCTTGTGACTTTTCCTGCATTCTCGTGCATTAACAGTTCTGACATTTCCAGAAAACACAGGTTAAACCAATTTTATACAAAAGAAAACCAACAACAAAAAGTTGTTTTTAAAGAACACTTCACTATCCCGTTCCATCATGTGCTGGAACAAAAAGCCCTTTACAAATTTCACTTGAACCTATTTTTTTCAATCCTGCTTTGGCTTAAGCCAAGAGGTGGGTAAATTTTTTCTGTAGAGGACAGATTTTAAATATTTTAGGCTTTGTGGGTCACACATATGTTTTTCCCCCCAATCCTTTAAAAATATAAACACCATTCCTAGCCACTTTGCCCCACCAGTCCTAATTTGCCAGCCCCAAGATTAAGGAAAAATAGGTGGGGCCCTGGCTGGCATGGCTCAGTGGTTTAAGTGCTGGCCTGCAAGCCAAAGGGTCACCAGTTCAATTCCCAGTCAGGGTACATGCCTGGGTTGCAGGCCAGGTCGCCAGTAGGGAGCATGCAAGAGGCAACCACACATTGATGTTTCTCTCCCTCTCTTTATGCCTCCCTTCCCCCTCTCTCAAAAATAAATAAATTTTAAAAAAAGAAAAAATAGGTGGGGATTCAACTTCACCCAGTAACAGCCAGAGAATCCTGAAGTTTCATGCTGAAGAGAAAGCAAAAGCTTTCTTCTCCCTATATCCCCTAGGCCCTACTTCAAAAGATTCTTTAAGGGGGGAAAAAAAAATTAGCCCTGGCTGGTGTGGCTCAATGGATTGAGCACTAGCCTGCATACCAAAGGGTTGCTGGTTGGATTCCCCATCAGGGCACATGCCTGGGTTGCAGGCCAGGTCCCCGGTGTGGGGCACTCGAGAGGCAACCACACACTGATGTTTCTCTCCCTCTCTTCCTCTCTCCCTTCCTCTCTGTCTGAAAATAAAAAATAAAATCTTTTTTAAAAATCAACCATACAAGCCAATGGTAGCCAGAAGAGAAAGTGCTAGATTCAGCATAACTGACAGCTGAACAAAGAAAAAAATCAGCACCAGAGAAAACAGGTGAGCAAAGGGCCTGTTTGTGTTAGAAGTAAGAACACTTGGGGGAAATCAGTGTGTAGCAACATCTTAAAGCCTTAATACAACCAAAAATCAAAATCTTTAAGGCAAGCCCTGACTGGTGTGTGTGGTTCAGCTGGCTGGGCATCATCCATCAAAGCCAAAGATTGCCAGGTGGACTCCTGGTCAGGGCACATGCCTGGGTTGCAGGTCCAGGCCCCAGTAAGAGTTTTTATGATAACACACACACACTTCAGACAGCAAATTAACAATCAGGGCTGACACTACTGTAGGAATATAACTACTACTAAACCAGAAAAAGGAAAAGGAGTGATACTAGTCTTTAAAATGAAATGCCTATAGTAACACTCTTTTGTTAACTCCTTATGGATACAAATTATGTATTAATCCAACTCACAACCTCAACACCTAATACAGTAGGTGCTTTTTTGAAGAAGCAGAAGAAGAATTAAACAAAGCCATTCCCTGGAAATAATGGTAAAACAAAATTGCATGCATTTTAAAGAAAATTAAGACGACATAAATGCCAAGATAGTAAAGGAAAGAAAAAAGTATACTATCAAAGTTATAACAGTAAAAATTTAGGTTTCACCCCTATGTAACTATCTATTCCACCTAATCCTATAAAATTACATAAACTTTAGTGGGAGAAGTTAAAACAAGGGTTCCATAATAAACACATTAAGTTTTCTGATGTCTAAAAAGTTAACGATCTAACACATAATAAAAGTAGTTACAGGTATCACTCAGCAATCCAGAAATAGCTAGATGGACAGGGTATGCTTTCAAGTTCAAAGAAAATAATGTCTCAAGTCTTGCCTATGGTTAAAACCTATCACAACTGAGCATTCGGACACTCAGTGGGTTGGCAGTTACCACCCAGTTAGATGCCAGTTTCATATACAAAATCCTTATATCCTAAACGACTTTGCTTTTTCATTCTGAGGGCCCTCTGGACAGAAGTTCTTATGAAGATTATTTGGTACATTATGAGCCCTGACTAAATGTAAGCCAGGTTTTTCAGTAACTGCTAAAACCAGTGCCTTACACTGTCAAAGCTCCATTAAATGTATTAAGTGGCTATTTCTCTATGAAACTTCAAATAAAATTCTACCTTTGGGTTTTGTCCAAATCTGGTGAGAAATCCAGGAATGTTAGTATCTGCTTCTCTAGGTAGCTGTCAATCTTTTCTTCAGTCATCTTTGTTGAATTAAAAATATTTTGAGTCAATGAATTTAAGAGTATGGCCTCATAGTTTCCTTCTAGCATCAATTGTAGGAAAGATCCACTCTCTGTAATATAAAAAAAATTGGTCCAATAATCCAAAGGAACATTTTTTTCCATACTGTATAGGATAACACTATTAGGTAAATGTATCATTTTAGTATGTAAAAACTGCATATTCAGAATGCTTGTTATAACATTAACTAAAAAGCAGTGAACGAATTCACATCATTCTACAAGTATCACTTCTCTTAGAATTAGCAGGGCATCCGTATGATGAGTAGTAAGGTAGTTAGGCTCAGGAATAATATTTTTCACTAGTAAGTATTCTCACCCTTCTGCTAGAAATTCAAAGATTCCTAATGGCAACAGAAAAATTTCCACAGTCAGAGTTCTAGACATTTCACAGTCTGGCTCCTCCTACAACCCACTACACTCTCTGATGGAAAGCTGGTTCACTCATTGTTCCCCTAGTATTTCATGCACATGTCTGCCGCTACACTTTTATAATTTTGATTTCTACTGCTGAGCTCTTCTCCCCTTGTCAGTTTTATCCTTTAATCAGAAATTAGCCCTGACCACTGTGGCTCAGTTGGTTGGGCATTGCCCCACAAAGCAGAAAAGTTCACTGATTCCATTCTGGGTCACCCGGAATATGCCTGGGGTTGCGGTTAGGTCCCTGGTCGGGGCACATGCCAGAGGCAACCAATTCATGTTTCTCTCACAGTGATGTTTCTCCCCTCTCTTTCGCCTTCCCTTCCCCTCTCTCTCTAAAAATAAATAAATAAAAATTGGAGGGGGAATAAAAGGAAGATAGCTCAAGTCTGACTTCTTCCAGGAAACTTTTCCAGACCACCAGACTTCCAAAACTACCTATCCTGAAATCCCTATTGTGTGTGCACACACAGCATTTACATGCTGTTCTAAACGGTTCTCTTCTGCATCCAGCCTAATCCCACAATCAGTCGTGCCTGTATCCCACTAGTAAATGTGCCTTTTAATTCTTTATCTCTCTGGTAAATGTACATTGCTCAAAGGAATTACTTATTAACTGCCTCATTTCAGCTTTTCTGCTTACCAGCTGTGCGACCTGGAATAAATTGCTTAACCAATCAGTAGTTAAATGTCATCTGCAAATTGGAATTAAATGTAGTATCTACCTTAGGTGTCTATTATAAGAATTAAACGACTAAAGAAATGTTTTTAAAACATTTATTTAACAACTGACATTGCCATTGTTATTATTTCATCCCAGGCTGTGAGAAGTCGGGGGTAGAGACAAGCACAGAGCCTGAGGACCACGCCCACGATGTCAAGGACGCAACCCAGAGCCCTAAGACATCAGCCAGATTTTGCGAGAAAAAATAAAAGAATGAGGACGCAGCCACCGCCACCCCTTCTCACAGTCCCTATGCTAGCCTAAGAGCCTGACGAGTGCGCCTCTCTCACCTGAGCCAGCGACTCCCTCCTGCTTCCATTGCTGCCGCTCAGCCTCAGTGGGGAAGCCCCTCAAAACTGCCAGCTCCGGGGTCCACATCACCCCAGACATCACCCCAGCCAAAACGGGCCCCCAAAAAGGTTACACAGGAGTCTCAAAAGAAAATGAAAGGAGAAGGGTTCAGAGACGCCAAAGTCTAGTGGCGAAAATTCTGCGGATACACCCAAAGCTCTAGAACCCCATGTGCGGATACCGGCCGAAGGGGGCTGCCATGACAGCAGCGCGGGGCACCCTGGGAAAAACACGGACTCTACATCGACTTCCGCCTAGAAAAACAACCCGGGTCGGTGATTCTGAGTATGCCCGGTGGAGATGCCCCGCCCCTGGCGGTAAATAGGCGGGGCTGGAGGGGGGTGGCTGACCTCAGCCCCGCCCCAAGGGGCGGCTGCAGCCAATTGTAAAATTCGTAGAGGGTCTGGAATCCTTAGCCCAAGGAGGACTCACGTTAAATGCTGCTCCTAGCTGCGATCTTGCCCGACCGCGGCTTCTTTGGAAGGCTTAGCGCTTTGATTCCTAAACCTTTTTAGGCCTGAACTCTCCTAAGTACCTGATGAAAGACGTAGTCCTTTCCGCAAAATGCACTTGGGCCCTTACTACCGATATTTGGGTACCACTTAAGGAAGTCAGAGACCCTATGCAGAGGAGTCCGTGAACCCCAGGTTAAGAACCCTGCAGCAAAGAAAATGCCTTTATTCTTTGAATTAATTAAAGTGTAAGTAAAACATCTACCTGGTTTTGACGCTGCCAGTAAGATAACTTATGACCAAGTGGGACATCTGGCTCGGCCACTAATGGAGGGAAGTTTTTGGAGGATTTGAACGCTGCAGAAACCTGCCACCCTGAGTGCCTGCTGCTGAACACAGGACGTCTTTAATCTTCACCGTAGCTCTAGGTGAAAACCAAGCTCGGGAAACCAGGACGTGGCAGGCGGGACTGTGCCCCCGTGGGCTTGAAGCCTGCACTGTGAACATGCCATACACTGTCGGGAAAAGCTGCAGGGTAACTCTGACCACGCAGGATTCGTGGAGTAATTAAGGGCAATGAATTTCTGAAAGCCCTGAACCCCGCTTCAAGAACGAAGGGAAACAATTCTTGTTTTTTTCAATTACAGTTTACATTCAATATTACTTTGTATTAGTTTCAGGTGCACAACATAGTAGTTAGACAACCATATACTTTACAAAGTGTTCCCCGCGATATTTCCAGTACCCCACTGGCACCATACATAGTTATTACAATGTTATTGGCTATTTCCTGAGCTGTGCTTTACATACCCCATGACTATTCTGTAACTACCAATCTGTACTTCTCAATCCCTACACGTTTTTCACCCAGTCCCCACCCACCACCCTTCTGGCAGCCATGTCTGTTACCTGAACCCATGAGTCTGTTTCTGTTGTTTGTCCCTTCCACATACACGTGAAATCAGGGTGGTTGCCAGCGACAATGCCACTAAGGCTCACACAATTAGGCTTGACCCATCCTGCCCTACTTCTGGATGTTTAGAACCTGCCCTGAGTGATACGCTTTAAAGACTTCCATATAGCAGTAAAGCAAAGAAAACCTGGATGTTCCTGTCACTTAAGATCCAATGACACAGGGTGACCTTGAACAGCTGCTTTCTTGATTTACATGGTTCAAGCTCCAGAGAAAAGGCATCTCCAAACTTATCTAGGTCCTTGAAACAAAAGGCTTCTGAATTCAAATGCTGTAAAAGCTTTGTGGGTTGTGTAGCAGGTGATGTGGGAAGCAAGCACTGATGAGTTAGAAATACAGGATTTGAGCTGCAGACGCTCCCTCTCAGCATGAATGTGAAAGATTCCTGCATAATTGTTATCTCCCAATAGTGATGCACATCCACATGGGGGGGGGGGTGATGTGAAGATGGTGGCAGAGGTTGGAGCTATGCATCCACAAGCCAAGGAATGCCAGCAGCCACCAGAAGCTGGAAGAGGTAGAAAATGGATTCTCCCCTTGAGCCTTCAGAGGGAGTGTAGCCCCTCGCCAACACCTTGATTTTGGACTTTTGGTCTCCAGAACTGTAAGTAAAAAAATTTGTTATTTTAAGCCACTGAATTTGTGTTCATTTGTTATAGCAACCCTAGGAACTAAATGCAAGTATTTATTCTTTTCTAGAAATAAAGTCAAGAAACATTTTTGAAATAAATATATAATAATGTTGTGCATGTCTTCATTTCATTACTTATCCAAACGATACTGAATTATTTCAATTATTTTGATGACTAGAATTCCTATTTTAAAAAATATAGTTTAACACTTTTAATTTTTTTATGAAAGTACATTTGTCACATCATACTTTGTTAGTTTCATCACTAACCTAAATATTTAGACATCCAGCATGAGCCTCTCCATTTGCATCTTGCCTATTAGCTACAGCGGACTTCTCTGTGACCTGACCCTTTTATGGTTTGCAACAAAAATGAAGAATTCACCCTTACAGTCTCCCTTCCTGTTGCCTCAATTTCAGTTTGGGGTCTAAAGACACCTCTCTAGCTGAGTGGTCAATGTGATCGAAGTGACCTGTGCACTAAGAGGAAAGCCACTTCAAGGTAACATCAGAGCCACAGACAGACTGTCACAAAACTGCGTATTTCATGGGGAGGGCTTTTCCCTTATGCAGGAGAAAAGTTGCTGAAGTTTGGGAAGAGCCTCAAATTCAGGAGGAGAACTAATAAACCTTCATACATAACTTTTTTAAAGCCCCCAGTATTCCTGGAGCCAGATGAACCTGAGGCCCTGCCCTGCTCTGCCCATCTGCCCAAGGCTGAAGCACTGGTACAGGACGTCAGCCGGGCTCCTCCTGCCAGGCCTCTTGTACCCCAGGGCTGCCGTTCCAGCTTTGAGTCTATCTAGCACCCCAAGGGCTGCAATTGGGTCTGTTCTCCTGTCTCGGTTGACCCAGTGGGCACGTCTCTTTCCATCCTGGAATCTTGATCGAACCAGTCTCCCAAGATTTGAAGCTTGTGTTTCAGCGAATTGGTACTATTCCGCACCTATACAAGGACATACCAGAGTGTTAACTTTTAACTGTGGAAAAGTATATAGTATGGTGAACAAAATGCAACTGTGAAAGTTTGTCTATTAAATAATCAGCTCTAGTTTAGGAAGCAACCCTCACTTAAGTGATTAATACAGTGCTGCTCCAGGCGTGGTCCAAGGACTGGCCGTCAGCAATGGGCCAAGAATGGGAGGAGCCCACAGTGTGACTGCTGCAGCATTTTCATTGTGCTTTACAAAGTCCTGGGTGAAAGGGGTAACCAGGATGGCCCTTCACCAGTTTAAGACACACTAATTGAACATCTCACCTAACCCACCTTAATCTGCATAATCCAAATTATAGGACATCAGAGTTTACAGTATTTTCTACATTCATCTGACTTTGGATACTGGTCTTTACTATTGATTTGACAGACAGACATAGGTTTGTTGTTCTATTTACTTATCCAGTCATTGGTTGATTCTTATATGTGCCCTGACCAGGGGGTGAACCTGCAGCCTTGGCGTATCAAAACAACTCTACCCAACTGAGCTACCTGGGTGGAGGTACTTACTGGTTTTGATAAGAGAATGGTATCTAAGCAGTTATTTTTGTACTTTTTAAGGTATCACCTTCAGTTTTATGAACAACTGACTTTACTGTTTCCAAACTTCATATTCTCTGCACGCACTTTTAGACCCGAACCATCCTGTGTCTGCTGGCCTCTGGTCCGTCCTTGTCCAAGGTCTTCATACTGCCCTTCCCAAGACAAACAAGATCCCCCATTACCCACTCCCTCCCATCTTTCCAAGACCACAGCCTACATCCCATTTGACTATGGTGCCATTAATTCCAGCTGTCCTTCTAATCTCTTGTGACTGGAACTCCTTTTACTCTGGCTAATTTCTTTCTCCTCACCCTTCAAGACTCAGGATATTTTAGCTCTGGCTGGTGTGGCTCAGTGGATTGAGGGCCGGCCTGAGAACCAAAGGATCACCAGCTTGATTCCCAGTCAGGGCACATGCCTGGGTTGCAGGCCAGGTCCCCATTAGGGGGCACATAAGAGGCAACCCCACATTGATGTTTCTCTCCCTCTTTCTCTTTCCCTTCCCCTCTCTAAAAGAAGAAAGAAGAGAAGACTCAGGATATTCTTCTGTAGGGAGCTTCCCTCAACCATATCACCTCAGTGCCCGTCAACATCTCACCTAAGTGCCCCCTTCCTGGGCTCCCAAGAGGACCCTGTGACCGGCACTATCAGAGAACCCCCCCATATGGCCCCCACAGTGTTTCCGTGTGAGCCACTCAACCTGCGCAGGTGCAGGGACCTACCCGAAGTACAGAGCAAGGGCTCAGATATTAGCTGGCATCAAGTCTGGGTCCAGATGGAGCACTTTTCATGTCAGTGGTCTCAGATTTAGACTTGAAGGCTTTGGTTTTAGACACATGAATTGGACCTTACAGTACCAGTATCATTACTTTCCTTGTATGAATAGTGTTCTGAGGACCAACAGTGTGGAGTGGAGAAAATACTCAAGCATACTTTAATGATAAAAATTAAAATCCACAATTGGAGGAAAACAAAAAACACTTGGTAGCAGCTTTATCATCCATCCTGATGGGACCCCAACAGACCAAACACAGCGAAAAAGCCTGGAGGACTGAGGCTGTTCTTTTACTTTTTATTGCTGATAATTTCACACTTAGATCTTAGCTGGCATGTCTGTGGTGACCCATCTTTTCATAAATTGACTGTTTTGTTGTTCTTGGCGTAGCTCCCCACCCACCAAACCGCACACCCCGTGTTTCAGAACGTTGGGTTTCCTGGTCTCGTACTGTTTGCCCCCTGTATCTATATGTGCGGACCTCGGCACCTGGTAGCCCCCTTTCTCTTCAGAGAGCAGCTGGCTGTTCAGAGTACAGCTTCTTCTGGTCAGCTCCAGATTCAGCGTTCCCACGTGCCACTTTATTTATTTACTTCATATAAATGCCGTCAAAAATCACTTTAGCTTCTCCTTTGTGATAACTGGTCTTGGAAAAATATCCTCTCCTTTCTCATGCTTATCAGTCTTGAAATGTCCAATTCTTTGTAGAAACAGCATTCCGCACATGGCAAACTGTTTTAGAAATAAGACATACTCATACACCTAGGTCTTTATATATCTGGCTCTAGGAAGATGAAAACGAGCCCCCGCGGCAGGTACAGAATGTGCTGGGCCAGCAGCAGAGCGGCCCCCCCTCCGCCCTATAGAGCTTCAGGGCCAATGCACGCAGGTGACTTCAGCAATAAAGCCAGAGTCCAGGAAAAAGGGAGCCCTTTGGGGAAAAGATCAGTTTAGGAGTGACTTTTCAAGTTGACATTCCCTTTCATATACTTAAATTCATATAATGAATACATACACAAGCTCAAATGTTGGCATAGAATAAAATCATGTTCATTTATTTTTTTTCTGCATCTTAGAATTAGAAGGCATAAAATTAAATATGTTGAATGTAATAAATTCATCCATACAAGTGCAAGTCTCCAACAATAACACATTTTTATGGCAGATTTATCATTTTAAAAATGTACCAGTAAATCAAAAAAGAAGGGTATGTCACTGAACTTTTATTGAAGTATATGAGGTCTTCAGAAATCAAATATGAGCATGAAGTATGGCCAAACATAAAATCTATCAAATTCAGTGAAAAGTTGCTGACTTCAAATAGTAGTTGTAAGAATGACCAATATATATTCTTTGTTAACAACCTCTCACTCTACAGTAAAAAAAAAATAATAATAAAATAAACATTCAGTAAACATTCTTTCCTAAGGTAGTTTCCCTTATATATCAGTGATTTATCCATTTCTTTGTATACACAAATTTGTTCAACATACCAATCAGTGGTTCTCACAATTGAAAAATAAAAGCACAAAAAGTTTACACTCTTGTACAGGTAAATAAAAGATCACCTTGAATTAAACTGGATCTCCTTAAGGGCAGAGTATAGTTTCAGTTTCATTACCTATTACATAATTAGCTTCTTACATACAAATATTGACATATTTGGCTTGTGCTTCAAAGCCTTTGTGTCTATGCAGTCCATGTCAATGCAGCTCATAATTTGAAGTCACTGGGGAGCTCTTTACTGCTGCTGGGTGTGACCTGGTCGTGCATCCGCGTCTCCTCAGCACCCGCGGTGGCACTGCACATCTCTGAGGCATCGTCGGCGTCAGGGTCCAAGCCTTCAGGACAGGGAAGTTTTAGTAGCTCTTCCCGGAGCTGAGCAGTGTGACGCTACACAAGAAAACGAGTGATGTTAAAATTGCAAGCCCAGGGATGCTAACACAGTTGTCATTTGAGGGAAGAACTGAATTTTTAAAAAATCCGAAGCATAGGTTTGGAAGTATTTTCTGGCCACCTTCCTTATGCTAGCTACTGTAACAGAGAGAGAGAACAAAGCTGGCAAAAATCTCTCAAAAAATTGACGTTTCTGAAAAGCCCCGAGCAGGATGCCTACAGACCCTACCCATGCCCCCGACCCTGTAACAACAGCATTGCTGGTGACTTACTTGCTACATATGCTCTTTTAAGTTAGAGAGCAGCATCTTGATGTGTAATGCATGCTGCCTCTGGCTAGACATTTTTGAAAGAAAAGTCCAGAAATTAAAACCCAGTGCTATTTCAGTGGATGAAAACAAGTATTAGGTACTAGACCCTATGTAGAATCCTTGCAAAATATTTCACATTAATTGTCTCACTTAATGCTCAGAACAAACTTTAGAAATAATTTCACCATCAGGAAAATTCTTTTTAAGTTAAACAAATGAAAAAGATCTACAGGAGTGTGCCCCACACTGCCATTTAGGGAAGGATGTAATAGAGACTGGGTGGTTGCCTACAAACATTTCATTTTGGTTTATAATTTTCTAGTGGGAAGGAAATGACTTTGGATGGCCCACCAAGGGCTTTGCAGTTAGCTGTGTGAACAGTTGCCTTTGAAAAGTAACTAACCAACATTTACAGAACAATGTGTATCAGGCGCTGTAGTGAACACTGACAATGTAAAAGCAGTGAATGTGTAGAATAGGGAAGATGTAATCTCTGACCTCATAGAGCCTAAATATTGGTTAGAAGTGTAAGACATCCCTGGCTGGCGTAGCTCAGTGGATTGAGTGCGGACTGCGAACCAAAGCATCACAGGTTCAATTCCCAGTCAGGGCACATGCCTGGGTTGCAGGCCACGGCCCCCAGCAACTGCACATTGATGTTTCTCTCTCCCCCCCCTCCCTTCCCTCTCTAAAAATAAATAAATAAAATCTTTTAAAAAATAAGTAAAGAAGTGTAAGACATTAAACCAAGGTAAGATAAACCACACACTTGCAGCCATTTGTAAGGTTTCAATATACATTTACATGCTGGTAAATTTCTCTAGCCCCGATTTCCTTTCCACTGTGGACAACACTAACTAGGGAAGGAGAAAGAAAAACTGGAGAACTGTAAGGGCCAGGCAAGGCAGGAATACTATGCCTTTACTGTGGAATTAAGCTGGACAGCGGCATACTTTTCTCAAGCGGCACTCAGCAGGAAAGGCACAGTGGAAATGATACAAACCTGGACTAATTCAGGGAGTGACACTTCCAGGCCCAGGTGACACAGAGAAAACAGAAAGGATTTGAGAGATAAGCAAGACACTGACTGAAATAACAAGGTCAAAGAGGCAGGACATTAGACACTAAGGTTTCGTGCACCACGCAAGCACGTGTTTGGGGCAGAATGACAGGAAGCCCTGTGCTGCACAACAGGAAAAACTGGGAGCAGACGGAGGTTGGAGGGTGGTATGATGCCCCCTTCAGAAGGCGGCACTGACCAGGCACGCTCAGTGAAGGAAGGGTAAATAGTATTAAAGATTTTAAGGCAAGGAAAGAAATGGTTCAAAATTAAATAAATAGAGGAAGTTAGAAAACCTAATTAGAGGAAAGGTAAGTTCTAATTTCAGACCTTTAATGAAGTGATGGCAGGGCATCTAAGTAAAAATGTCAGTGATTTAATTCTGGGAAGGCAAAGAGCAGACAGTAGTTTGAAAAGTCGCTTTTAAAAAGTAAATGGACAAAGTCCAGGGTATAAACACTACGAGAAAGAAAGAGAGAGAATAAAACAGCGCTGAGGACCAACATGTAACCTTCGCATCCCGGAGCGTGCAGGAGAAGGGGAGAGAAGAAACACACTGGAAGAATCCGGGAGCGTGCGGAGCCAGGACAGGCTCCGGGTGAAAGGTACCGTAGAAAAGACAGACATCAAACAGTGCTGAGAGTGTTTCCACAGGTAGGCACAGGGTGTCAGAAATGCTCATACTGAAGTCTCTATTGAAAAGTCACGGCAGGCTTCTATGAAGAGAAATTTAAGCTGAAAATCAAATGAAAGTGAGCTAGAAGAGCAGGCGAAAAGTAAAATGAAAAGCATTTGTAAAGAACTAGAGAGGAAAGAAAGGTGAGTGAAGAGAGAGGTGACCCAGGGTCGACGGCTCCAGAGAACTGGAGAGTGGGTGACTTGGGTAGCACGCAAGTTAAATGGCAAAAGGTTAATTGGGAGCGGGGAGGGAGCGCGTTATATCAAGTTTTATGATGGATGCAGAAGTGTTCACTGCTCCAGTGTGACAGTAAGAGAAAGCTTTATTTTATAATAAATGGGCAAAATAAAACTAGTTTGGGAGATGCAAGTGTTAAAGAGGAAAATAATTTTTTCTTTGCCAAAGTTTTAAAAATAATAATCTTAAAGTTAGAAAGGAGCCAGGAGAGATGGCAAACAGTGAAGGCAGGAGGAGGGAGGATGATGGGTGGAGGGCGAAAGGAACCAAGCTGAGTGAGAACGGACATCAGAGGCAGGGGAAAGACAGTCTCCGACCCCATCCTGTTTCACACCCCACTCCCGAATGCCCAAGAGGAAGACAGCTGCTCGCTGCCCCGCCCCCCACGCAGGTCTGTATCACAGGCACTTCCACAGTCAGTCGTTGGAGGCTCTACAGCTACCATCTCCCTTGTTACTCCAAGTAATTAAATTCTAGAAGGCAAGTGGCCTAAGGAAAAGCTACAGGGATTAAAAACATCATTTAGGGAATACATTTTGTTGACACCACCTTCAAACAATGGATAAAATCCTGTTGGCTCAGCCCTTGCACTCATTTGTGTATTTTAGGAACTGCTGATTCGTGGTTGAAATGAACATACTTTTTCTATAGACTTCTGGGAGCAACTCAGGCCTCTGAACTTGTAATATGTTTTATGTTTCTTTGATTCCCGACCACCCTTTACCCTCGGGGGGCCATGGTTCTGCCAGTGAAGAGACAACTCTTCTTTCAAAGCCCCCAGCAGGGCTCAGGTTCGGTGGCGTCCTCACCTTGAGAGCTGCTGCATGGTGAGACATCGTTCTGCCTACTCGCTTATCGCTGCTGTACTGCTGGATGTCGGCAATCCACTCCTCACACTGCGCCATGATCTCCACTCTTTTCAAGTAAAAATGTTTGTGTATCACCTTAAGGATAAACAAGCAAGGGAGCAAAATGTGATCAGGTCGGAAATTAAAAGACAAAGTATGGAGTGTTACAAAGGAATGGAATTCAAAAGCACTGTAAGGTTCTTCTCACCATGAACCTCAATTTAGTGAATTCTACCTTATTAACAGGGAATAATTAGGCTTATGACATCAGGCGGGACACACTGAAATTCCAATTCTATAGCAGAAAATAAAGCCCAACCCCAATCAGACATTCAAACAGCTAACGCTCTCCAGGGAGAATAAGGCACACATAATATGAGGTATGCACAGGGTGAATGTCAATGAACAAATGACCAGGAGAAAACAATCAGAAAGGCGCTGACAGCAGAAAAAGCGCGAAAAGGTCTACCTTTAAAAAAGAACTCAAAGGACACCCGACAAACTAAAGATACTGCAAATGCCACAGGCATTCGAACACAAAGCACAGCAGAGACACATTTTTACTTTAGCTTCTGATTAATTTATGGGTAGGATTTTATCTTATGAAATTAAAGCTCCTTGTAATAATTATGGTTTCATTTGGCATTAAAGAAAATTGTTCTTTGAAAGTAGGAGTCTAATTTCTGACAAATTTAAGTTAGAAAACAGATCAACTGGAAACATGATTCTGTGTTCTGTGTGAGCTGCTCTCCTGTCGGCTGAGCTCATTCCCCCTAAAGAAACAGCAGTAGTATGTCGCACAAGGAAAAATCATTAGGAAACCCTGGAAATGGGTGTGAAACACCAGGACGATCCTACTACATCCACCTGTTTTTGTGTTTGATGCTTACAGACTGACATTAAGAACCGTAATAACCACAGGACCAGATGGGACGTGAGTGCAGCAGGAAAAAATACTTAGAACATTCCAGGGAATGCAAAGGGGAGAGTCGCACCCGACTGGGAGAATCAGAAAAGCGCTCGTGGACAGGGCGTGCCCCCTTTAATGTGAGCGGGCTTCCAAAGGATGGGAAGGCTGCTGCTTCAAGTTGTACTATTTGCTTTTTGTAAAAGGAACCCAGCCCCACTCCGAGTTCCTTGTGTTAACAGTAAATTCTTCTTCCAGAAAAAAAAATTATGCAGGAACCAACAAATTATACACTGATTAAGTATATGTACTTATAAATTTTAAAATACATTTTAAAATTAAGGTTTACATGTACAGAAAAGTACACAAATCATGTATACAACTGGACACACTGCCCCATAACACATCAGTGTAATCTCTACTCAGATTAAAAAAAAAATCACAGCATGAAGCTTGCCAGAAGCCCATCTCGGCTACCTTTCACATTATAATCCTCATTCAAAGGAATACACCATCTTCACTTCTTTAAGCGCAAGTTAGTTTTATTTACTTTTGAATTTTTGTAAGTGGAATCATATGAAATGTACTTTTTTGTGCTCTATGCTATGTTTATATTTGTCCATGTTTTTATATATAGCAGTTCATTCATTTACTTTGCATTATTACCTCTCTTAAATATTCCATAATTTGTCCATTCATTCTGGTGATGGGTGGCTGGACTGTTTCCAATTTGTGGTCATTATGAATAATGAATGAATATTCTCTGTACACAGTATGTACACACCTGCTACTGCACACATACACCAAGAAGCATGATTGCTACTTGTAGGGCTTATTAGATCCTGCCAAAGAGTTTTCCAAAGAGGCTTTACCTATTTATACTGTCATCAGAAGCATATCAGAGTTCTAGTTGCTCCACCCTAACATCTGGTACCAAAGCTTTTAAACTGAGCGATGCTGAAGAGGGGCAGACAGGCGCCAGTCAGTGCAGGGCTGTGCAGGCCGCGGCACAGACTCGGGGTTCCTTCGCCACACAACGGGAGTCACCAATCTGATTACAGTTGGAGAGTCATTGCAGAGGGACAGAAGTGGAAGCAGGGACCAGTTAGAAAACTACTTCCACAGGCCAAGCAAGAGGTAATGGTGGCGTGAGAGAGGCTCACCACAGTGAGACTGGTCTTCACCCCCAAATTTTGATTATGCTGTGAAGGGTGGAGCCAGCAGGATGTGTCAACTGTATGCAGCATGTGAGAAAAAGAAAGAAGTCACAGAAGTTAAAGGTTTGGGATAGAGGGTGGTGCTTTCACTGACAGAGGGAAAGAAGAAACAAGAGTTCAGTTTTACAAAGCGTTAACTTTGAGATGACAATATACATTTTAGTGGACATGTCAAGTGGTTTATATTTCTGGACTTACTACCTGAGTCTTACGGGCACTGAAGGAATTAATTTACATACAAACAGGAGGAATACAAGTTTTTCAGGGGAAGAAACGCAATTTCATTTATCCCTGAGTTCTGAGTAGCTCAGGCAGTGCCTTATAACAGCTGACATTCAATATGGCTGTAAAACAAATTACTTAAGGAACCCAAGCTTGAAAAAGAATGGAATATTATGTTTAAGAGCACAAAGAAATGCATGTATTTCCTATACTATTAGGAAAAATGATTTCCCACAGCCTTTCAAGGTAAATGTAATATTTGTGAAAATACCTAACTCTGTCATTCAAAATGCAAATTCATTTAGTAAAACAAAACAAAATATTCTTTTTGTATTCCTTCAGAGCATAGTCAGCAATGCTATTTGGTGAAGAGGAGGGCTGAGGCATGAAGCTACAAGTAGTCACAAGTAATATTTGCTTTATATTAAAGATGGATTTTCTGTCAGGTAAATATGCCAAGTTTTCTTCTAAAACATTGAGTTTCTAGCACAATTTAAGAAACTGATGACCAAGGGGAATAATTTTAAGAAAGAAAACTGTCCCATGGCACAGTCAGAGTAAGATGTGAGGAAGCACTGTGACACAGCGGGTGGCATGCAGCCGCATTATAGGCACACTGCGGAGAGACGGCTGCCTACAGAAAGAGCCACACTTCAGGATGCAGAGAAGGAAAAGCACTTGAGAATATCAAGACAGGTTTAGAAACTCACCAAGTCCAACTTTTTCCTAAAGAAAAAATGTCTTTTCTTCAACATTTGAACACAGATATTACTAGAAGGGTCAAGTTTCTATTTACAAGACAACTTTAGAAAGTATCTTGGCCCTGGCTGGTGTGGCTGGGTAGACTGAGGGTGGACCTGCAAACCATAAGGTTGCCAGTTCGATTCCCAGTCAGGGCACATGCCTGGGCTGTGGGCCAGGTCCTCAGCTGAGAGTGTGTGAGAGGCAACTGACTGATGTATCTTCCACACATCCATGTTTCTCTCCCTCTCTTCCTCCCTCCCTACCCCTCTAAAATAAATGAATAAAATCTTTTTATTGAATAATGAAACAAATTTTATGAGGAATATTTTAGTAACATTTTTAGACAATTTGCTAGTAAAATTGCCACTATCAAAAATAACAAATAATAAAACTGTCCAAAATCTTGTCAGATGCCTTTTAGGAAGTGGTTTTAAGATTCATCTATACTACATCATTACTGATCTTTTTATGATTAAAAGCTATAGTAAAGTTTAGTTTACCATAAATATAATTCTAGTAAATTATATTCTATAATGTCTTTAATAAAGTATTCCACTAATTTTATTGAACGCACCTCTTTAAAGCACGGTGAAGGGTTTCTGATCTGTTCCAGCATTGCCCACTTAACTGTGGCTTGTCGGATGTTCCCATCGTATTCTCGAGAACTCTGCGTGCCACTGGGGGTGCCTCTGGACCGTTCATATCCTGGTTCATTGAAGTAAGGCTCGGCTACTAATATAAGGGACTGAACAGACACCAGTACCTGAGGAGCAAAGAAATAAACAGGTTGTAACGTGAAATTTTGACGACCAGTAAACTGGTATCTTGCTTTATCAACTAAGAGTTCCTTTTACTATGTTTCCACATGTGTATTATTATCACCATTAAATTGATGTTAATACTTATCTTACTGAGATACTTTATTATTAAAGTGAAATTAAAGTGGGTACAGTAGAAGTACAGTCTTATATAATATTTATATATCCTATATTTTATATCCTGAAAAATAAAAAGATATGAGGATTTTATTCCTTAAAACTGCTGAACGACAGGATAAACATCACACGCCAGTTTAAACATCACTATGCTGCAACTGCCCTTGCTCTTGGACAGCACAGAGCCAACCATGCGCCCTTAACAGTATTCACTTGTGAGGAAACTACACACGAGGCGGTCTCCGTTTTTACTCCAAGGAAAACCAACTTTCACAGCGTCACCAACACCTTATTCCTGGAAACCATCATTGGCAAGACGCCACAGCTCTAAGACCACTTCTGAACCCACTAAGAACAGACAAGGCTTGGGCTTGTTTCTCCAGACGTAGTAAATGTCTGGAGAGCTCACTTACCCAATGCAATACTGCTAACTAATATACCTATATGACTCGCTAATATAACATCTTCGGAGGCAGAAAAACATTAGATACCGTCTGCCTGCTTCGTATACTAAAAAGGATTAACAGCAAGTGGCCTTTCATTAACAAAGAGGATTAAACAACGTCAAGCATATGCATCTCAGGAGTCAAGAGAGAGATTTTCTTAGACAATTTTAAAAATGGGAACTTCAACTTAAAAAATATGACCAAAGAACAGATAAGATTAAATATGACCTGGAGTGACCATGTAATTAAAGCCAAGGTCAATTATAAAAAAGAAAATTTAACTGTATAAATCTAAGGCAAAAATCTCATATTTTTTTAACTTTCTGAAACTAAATACACCATTGAAGAAAAATGATTTTCTCTGGCTATATACTTCCCCCTAAACTCAAATCCAAAACTTCTCAAACACCCTTCCAGTGCACAGATATCAGTTCCCTTCCCCTTCCCTTCTAAATAGTCTTCCTCTTCTACTTGTATGAGTAGCACATAATCACCATTTTTTAAAAATTTTTCTTAAAAAAATTCCTCACCTGAGGAGATATTTTTCATTGCTGTTACAGAGAGAGGAAGTTGTGTGTGTGTGGCGGGGGGGGGGAGAGGCAGAAAGAGAGAGAGAGACAGAGACATTGACAGGTTGCCTGGTGTAAGCTCCTGGACTGGGGATTGAACCTGCTATCCAGTTATGTGCCCTGACCAGAAATTGAACCCACAACCTTTCAGTGTATGGGAAAATGCTCCAACCAACTGAGCCACACTGGCCAAGGCCATAATAGTCATTTTCCAAAAAAGACAAAGAAAAATTTAAATTAAAAACTTTTCATAAGTTTGTAATATTCATTTATTTAACTTCACCCCCTTTTAGACAAAATATAGTTTTATAAATCTCAGGCAGTAATAGACTCAACAATTTAAATTTCAGATTCAGCCCTGGCTGGTGTGGCTCAGTGGACTGAGTGCAGGCTGAGAACCAAAGGGTCACCTGTTCGATTCCCAGTCAGGGCACATGCCTGGGTTGCAGGCCAGATCCCCAGTAGGGGACACACAAGAAGCAACCACACACTGATGTTTCTCTCCCTCTCTTTCTCCTTCCCTTCCCCTCTCTCTAAAAATAAGTAAATAAAATCTTTAAAAAATATAAGTAAATTTCAGATTCACAGCCTATTTGGTTTAAAACAGCTAAATCACATAAAGGAAACAAAGAATGGATGTTTTGTATACAGAACAACACAGAAAATTACATTTAATAACTAAATTTGGATATAGCATATTGTCTGCTGAAACGAAAAAGAGAAGCACTGAACTATAAAGTTTGTATCTGATAAAAAGATATTGTATCTCAAAGAATAATTTATATAACATGGTTCTTTTATCATTAGGCAATATATTTACTTTTAAAAATTTATTTATTGATTTGAGACAAGAGAAAGAAAGGGGGAGAGACACACACACACACACACACACACACACACACATCAATTTGTTGTTCCACTTATTTATGCATTCACTGGTTGATTCTTTATTTATGCATTCACTGTTGTGTCCTGGACTGCAGATTGAACCCGCAACCTTGGCGTATCAGGACGACATTCTAACCAACTGAGCTACCAAGGCCAGAGTTTCTATTCACTCTTTAAACATGCATTTTGTGGAAATATATAAATGCTACTTTATTTTTCTTCAGTGAACTCTACTATTCATAATATTCATTTTATGGAATTTCTGGAGCCTTTGGATTATCTGACCTGTTGGGTCATTTAATTTTACACCACTTTATTGTAGCCCATAAAACACTGAGCATAAAAACACCAGTATGTCAACATATCTTTGGAAAGAAGACCTTCTCTTTTTAAGGATTTGATTTTCAATACTCAAAAGAATAGGATTTATCTAGCTTTGAGAAACAGTGTATGTATGATATTTGAAGTCACAGACTACAGTAGACCTCTGTAATTTATTTCCTCAAAATGTATTTTTTGGTCATCTGTAAAATGGGGTAACACCTACTTACATTGTAAGATGACTGTGAGAATAAAATAAACTTTTTGGGGGAGGTAAAGTATCTAACCCAGGACAGTACAGGACACCACTGCTGCTTGGTTGGTTCTTTGATCAAACTCCACGAAGTCAAGAGTTATTAATTTTATTAACAGGCTGAATTTTCTGCCCCTCTCCTCTTGAGCTTCATATTAGCATCCACAAAACTGCAAGGAGCTCTCAGTGTGATCTGTTCCTGAACTGACTAAATCAAGACCCATGTAACAGCCTCCTTTCCCCTTCTTTTTCAAAACAAAAATGTTACTCCTGCTGTATGGTCTTCTACCAGGCCAACTAGTCAGCAATCTTGTCTCCCACAACTTTATGACGTCATTCGGTCACCATACCCTTACCAGTATCTGTTCTGTTAACTTATTCTTCTCTTTAAAATACCTACCATTTTGCCGTATTTCTCCTCCTACCCCACTCCCATTAGGAATTATTAACTTCCAATTTCCTTTATTTTCATGTGATGTTCAAGGATTTAATCCTTTTACTTGGAACAGTATACTAACATTTTTTATTATAGATATTTCTCACACAGGACAGTACAGAGTACAGAATCCAGAATACTAATTTGCAATAAGAAGCTATGTAATATAAAATAATAACATCTTTGGGGTGAAGAAAAGAAACAATATTAATTAGTAAAATGCCTTAAGCCTTTCAAAACAGTAGCTACCTGCCTCTATCTATGGAAAAATACACTATTGAGTAGAACTGTGATCAGTGGCTGATTTCCAGAACTTTCCATTTCAAGGAAAGTGGTAACATTTACAACCATTTTTAAATGGTTATCTGAATGATTAAGTATTTTTAAGTCCACCTGCATATGATATTTTTATTAACATCCAACTGGAACAAACTATTAACAAGAAATTTTTTTACATTATAGCAACGTTAAAAACGAGTTACATAAGCAATGTCAAAATTTGGAGCTACTGATAAAATATAATAATTCTTGATGATAATTCTAATGAATAATGTGACTTTTGATTTTAAATTATGCAAATAGTCAAGATAATTACCAGGTTACAGCTAGATGTGAGATGTATAGCATAAGACTGAAAAATGGGATGGGATCATGTGTCTTATCTTGTTGCATCACAGTATGCTTTTTAACAGCAACTTAGGAACTTTTAATGGGCAATTTTGACAAAATGTCATTTTTGCCTTATGTCCAGACTTAAGATTCTAAACTGCAGATAAGCCTGAGCATTCTCTGTGCTAAACGCTTACCTATGAAGTACTTAATATTCACTTCCTATGCATCTACTCTTTGTTTGTTCAGTCTTGGTCACTAAAACAATTTTTGAAACATAAGTAGTTCTGCATTTTCTAAGTGAAATTGTCAAAAAAAATTTGTTTACTTGCAAAAAGCTTGAAGTCTGAGGATTCCACTTCTCTTCTGGTCTTCCATGCCACGTATTTAAGATGCTTAAACAAACCTGAGAAATAAGAAGAAAAAGGAGTGCTTTTGAAAAGCCAACTGTGACAACTAAAAGTAAAAGTGAAATGCTATTGTGTCAAGTATTTCAGTTGTGTGCCCCCAATCAAAACGCGAAGTCTCCGTCTGCTGAAACAAACTGGCATCTTCAGATGTGCCCCAAATCTGTGGGACACTGTAAGTTTGCCATCATGAAAATGCATCAGTACCTTCTACACATTAATATAAATAAAATGTTTTTAAATAAAAAGTAACTCTTTTCCAAACCAAAAACAAATTAGTGACTTTTAAAAAATCTCTTTCAAAATTCTATAAATTTTTAAAATTGAGCACAACTTAGTAGAAGAGATCTTGACTTTGCATTTGTCTCTGTGTTCAATCTGTTGCAATTTATTGTTCTGGTCAAAGTACACGAATAAAACCTGGCCTCACACAAACATGAAGGTGGAGGTGGAGGACCGCACAGTTACAGTAAAAGGGTCTTGAGGCTCGAACTTGAAGACACATGACATACCTGTTCACTCAGAGAGCAAGAATGAACTCAAACTATCTGACGAACACAGGTCAACAAGTCACTCTGGGGAAAGAGAACCAGGGACATTTCATCTGTTCTTATAAACTAACAGTCTCATATGATGGGCAACAGATCTGGAAAATAAGCAGAAGTCCCTGTCCCTGCTATTCTCTCAGTGCTCTGTGAAAGCAGCATGCAAAAATGCAATGATTCATTTAGCAAGTAATTTCATTAATAATTTTAAAAAGCTTGTATCTCAACAGCTTTGTGCATTATTAAAGTGCTGCCAGACAAACCATCCCATTTGAGTTGTAGAGCATCCCTGTGACCACCAATGGCAGATATTCTTATTCCTATGGAACTCAAGGTTAAATCTTGTTACCAGTACGTAATAAAACAAAACACTATATATTTCAGGACACGGGACTCTCAGGCCCTAATCCTCTTCTCTATACCATACCATTAAGTCTTAGGAAGTAATTTCTTAAATAAATTTTAACATTTTACAGTTACATTTTATTCAGGTTCCAGTCTTTCTCTTTAAGTAAAGTCAGCACTGCTATCTGCTCTTCTCTGCTCAGTTACATACGACCTGTTCTTTGCTTTCCCAAAGAAAGTATGCCTACATCTGGTTAAAGCTCCTGCAATAAACCCAAAAACAAATTCCAGCTTTATAACATGAATTTATGATGAAGACAAAAGGAAACTTGCAAGCCCAGATCTGAGGCAGACTGTACCTTTTGAAAATAGGAAGGCAAAACAAAGAGAAAGCTTGGGCTATCTTCAATACACCCATCTATTTCAAGCACTTGCTGTCCTCACATCAAAGTAGTGTCTGCTTGTGACGCCTATAAAATGTCTCTGACCTTCTAGTGACTTTCAAACATTAAATACTCTCCACATGGAATTTACTGTGACATTTCATCCAACTGTGCAAAATTACTTTGAAAAGTGATGACTGTTCTTCTAAATCCAATTTTAGAAGGTTTATCATCACATGAAATAATATTTATTATACCTGTTTGTCAACTATTGGGCAGGGGGATAGAAATGCATCTTTCTATTTATAAGAAAATGGATAGTTACAATACACAAAAAAAGCAACATAGAGGAGAGTACCATGCTTTTGCCATTCATCTACCGCCAGGCACTTGTGAAATGGCAGCTGGAATTGGAGCTATGGAAAGAGGCAAAAACAGACATGTGACTGTGCTATCTCCAAACTGAAGAAAGCTCTTCATTGGCAAGGGCTGTGTTAAAAAAGTTTGCACCTCAGTAACTTAGGAGTCTAAGTGCTTCTTAACACTGTTGTGTTTCTACTCTTTTCGGTTCCTTTCCTTTCCTTCCCTTCTTGAAGCTAATCTTTGCATATAGGGAAGAGAAGCATGAAGGAAATTATTACCCTGGAAATAAGATAACTAAAACAAAATTTTTGTTCAAATTTGAAAAATTTCAAAGAGGCTTTGGTTACACCACTTTGGCACTTGATACAAAAACTGTAACTGCATTACCTTGCCATCGTTATAAAGGTTTGGATTGAATCGCACACTGTGGCCACCGGTTGTTTCTAAATTCACAAGAGGGGGTGAACTGGGATAGTCTTGAGGAAAATAGACATCAAACTCAAAGCAGCCATTTGCATAAGGGGTGTCCGCTGGACCAGTTATCAGAACCTAGAGGGCATACACAAACACACAAAAGTCTATGTTACTGCTCAACACTGCTACGTAGACAAATGCAATCCAACGTGAAATAAAAACACTTCTGACATCCTATATGCATCTCTACTCGAATGTGTTAGAAATGAATACAGGACTGGACATGGTTTTAAATTAAGATCGAATGATTTGGCTTTGGTAAAGATGAACTATGAAAAGACAGATGCTTTACTGGCAGCAGGAAAGCTTACCTTAATATCAAATACCTTTTAAAATATTAAGTTACTTTTTCCTGAGAACTTTCCTTCATAATGTGCTCTATAGCATTTTCAACAATTGGAGATTCTAGGTACATTCATTATTACACCTCAAAGGTATAAGGTTAATTTTCTGCTTTAAATCTTCAGATAAGTTAATATTCTTTGAAATACCTTACTTTTAATATTTTTCTTGGGATAAGACAAGTAGATAACAGGAATAAAAGTTCTCATATGATAACTTATGACAAAAAAAGTTCTGAGAGATCAGTAGGTGTTTTCCCCAGGATTTCTGGCAGTCCAAAAAATAGCAGGGAACCCAACGGTGAGTGTCAGAATTATGTGACAGGTTTGTCTGAATCCATCAGCAGGAATTGATTGTGTAAGGCAGGAGCAGCAAAGCCTCTGGCTCAGAACAGCTGTGTGTGGAAGCAAGTTTGGGGATCCTCTGTGTTGGGTACAGCTCACTGCTTAACAGAGACAAAGTTACAAGTCTGAATTCATGTGATCCACCCGGTGATAACACACTTCCCTAGGCAGCCATCCTGTAACCTGCTCCACTGTTTGTAACAGGGAACGGAAATGTGGCTAAACAGGCAAGGTGCATGAAACTGCTATTTAAAAAATCCAAAGGAACAAATCAAAAGAGGAAGCAAACAAATGAAACTTCCTCAAATCAATGGGCCAATAGTGTCAGCAGTGTGTCTAAGGAAGACAGAATAGCTAACCTATGAATTAAGTCATAAATGTAAAGAAAGCCCCTCCAGGTGCCAAATCTTTAAATCACCAGTGTTAAAACATAAAGTGCAAATTATTTATTACAGCACTACCATTACTAAATTCATAGATCTTACAGATTTATAAATATGTAAGTTTCCTAGAAAAGAAAAAAATAATTTTTGAAGCCTGATACTATAAAAGATGAGAGAAGTATCTTAAATGAGCACGAAGAAACCCTGTAACTTTTTTTCTACTGTCCAGCATGAAATCCTTTGACACTATGCTCACCGGGTATCCAACCTGCAGCCCAATGCAGCCCAGGATGGGTGGGAATGTGGCCCAACACAAATCGTACACCTACTTAAAACATTATGAGAATTCTTTTGTGTGTTTAAATGTCACAATGTGTTTAATGTGTGGCCGAAGACAGCTCTTCTTTTTCTGGTGTGTCCTAGAGATGCCAAAATGTTAGACACCCTGCAAAACTGTAATAGGCTCCACACAGCCTTTGCTCAGGGAAGGTATCTGGTATTCTCTTCTAAATCTTTATTTTGAGTAGCAGTCTCATCCACATATTCTGAACTAACTTTCAAAAAGGACTCTTTTCACCGACTTCCAAACTGGTCAACAGAATTGTACTAAACTTACTAAAATTCATGCTATTTCTAGTGCTCTGTATGACTGTTTGGACAGCCGGCAGGGTGACAGTGGAAAAGGCGTGTCCCTACCTTCATGATGTCGAGGCGCTCCTCGTCACAGCGCACAAACACGGAGGACGAGGAAGACAGGGGCAGCGAGGTGGACAGGGTCACCGCCTCCTGGGCCAGGCGGCGGGCCCGGGCAGCACTGTTTGCATCATTCGCATTCTTCACCTGAGACATGTAGTGGTAATTTATTTTAAAACCCAACTTTCCATCTTCATCTTCAGAAACCATCTCAAATGTATCTAGAAAGAGAGAGAAACAGTGAAAAATAAAAAAGAACCGAAGTGGAGGATAGTAGCTACAATGACAAAAATCACAAATAAATCATTAGCCCTTCTCCTACTCAAAATGGAGAGGATTCCAAGTGAAAGAATAGCAAACTATAAATGTTTATGTAACATCCACTGCTTCATGGATGGAATATGCAATGAAAGCAAAATCAGGAAATGATGGTTTACTTATTCACTTATTTAAATCCTCATCCAAGGATATGCTCATTGACTTTAGAGAAAGGAAGGGAGGTTTCCCGTTAGAGAGAGAAGCATGGATGGCTGGCTCCATCCAGCCCAACTGCGCACTGAACCCACAGCCTTCTGGGGTACGGGACGAGGCTCCAACAGAGCACCTGGCATTTCTAACCTACAGTGTGGGCGTGCTGGTAGATGGTATCAAGTAGCTAAATGACAATGCAAAGCAGTAGATGGTTTATTCTTAAAAAAGACTGGCATATAAAATTTTAGGTAAAATAATTCAAAAATGCCAAATCTTCTCATTATACTTAATTAAAAAAAAAAACAAAGTCTTTATACACACACACACACACACACACACACACACACACACACACGCTCCCGCAGAAGTAACACCTGCTTGACTGGGTGTGGTGGGTAGGATACATGAATGTCTCACACGAGATGGACAGCAATCTGAACATTTCACCTAAAATGTCATACAGTGTGCCAGAGTGTGATATTGTTATGCTACACAATTAGATGCTTATAATTTTGTAATAAAAGATTTTGTAATTAAAAAAAGGGCCGTTATTTGTGCTGGGTCCTGTATATTGTATTTATACTGATTTCAAAAATCAGAAATGCCAGGCTGAAGCTTACTCTTGTATTACTTCTGGAATTTAAGTTAATAGAATAATAGAAAATTATTAATCTAAGTACTTCAACAAAATATAATTAATGGGCTCATTATTAACCATTTATTTAGGGAGATTTAGAATGACTTATTCTTTATTTATCAGCTATGTATACCGTAGAAAGAAAAGAGCGGATTTGAGCTTTATCTGCAATTCAGATTAACCCTACCACACCAATGGATTAAAATAAAGATATTTAAATAAATTACAACATTAAACCAAAACCACTCACTAGGGCAAATACTGTCATTAGAAGCAATGAAAACTTTGATCTTGTGTTCATATGATTCTAAGTGTATGGAAAAACATTGGTGCTATATTAACAATCAGCACTATCATACAAAATTTACAAAGAACTTACTCGGTATAAGGTTCTAGCCTAGGCTGTTTGAGCTCAATGATAAATAGGAAACCGTATCTGCCTCCAAAGAGCTTACAGTCCAGCCAAAAGGGGAGGCCTGGAAAGAGTGCCACTTGTCTGTGCACAGCCATGTTTGAGAGACAGTGACACAATCTTTTACTAATCTTTCAGAGAAACAGGAACTTTCAGTTCATTTCCTATAGAAACGATCACCAATTCTGTACAACTAGAATCTAATTTAACAAGCAAATTTCCTTTGAATCTTATGAACCACCATACACAAAGATAAGCCCATTCCCATGCCTAGAGGAAAACTCTGATATCACGTCTCTATAGCAGGACAGGGCCTACTAATACCAAAGTTTTATCAATGTAGTCAAAGAAAATGGCTAGTTGCCACAAATGTACATCCTGTTTGACTCAGCAACTCCCTATTAAGCTATCCTAAGGAAATAATCATGGACGTGAACAAATCTCTATATGCATTAATGGCCATTGAGATGTTTGCTGCATGTTATTGAAAAACTGGAAACAACCTAAAGGTCCAGTTATTGATAAACGAATTATACTATATCATATGATGGAATGAATATTAGGCAATCAATAAATCAAACAGTACAAGAATCATGACATTAGAAAATGTTTTGTTACATAAGGTAGAAAATTTAGTTTATTTTTAATAAAAAGCTAAACAGAAAATATGTATTTTTTCTGAGTTACTTTAAAAGTCACTGGGTAGCAAAACTCACTGTGTTTAAACACACATCCACCCTGGAGAATTTATGACTCTCTGATATGACAGAACCCTTCTGGATGGCTCACATTCATCAAGGGCCGTGACATATGACTCTGAATTTCTTAATTAGAGGTAATTAAATCAAAATCAGCCACACATGGAGAAGCATAAGCACACTCACGTTGATAAACTAAAACATTCTGTACTGAAATTAACTAAAAAATATAGAGATGGAAAATAGCTAAACACTTCCAACTACAGTATGTTTTTAAAAGTTATTAATACATATTTGTGTATGACTTTGGTCCGATTTGTAGTAATTGGACCAAAACCAAAAGCTCAAATAAGACATTTAATTCCAACACATTTCAGAAACTTTCCTCTAAGAATCCTAGAACACACTTGCTATTTTTCTAACAGAAGCTTGGTGGTTTAAAATATTTTCACAAACTATTTCACACTCTCTTCAAAAGGCAGAAATTGATTCCCTTTCTCTTAGTCAGGGATAGACTTAGTGACTTGATTCTAATGAACAAACAGAAGCAATGGAGTATGACTTCAGAACCATGTCACAAAAGGCAGTGTGGAGTCCTGGTCTCTCTCGGAAGAACCTGATGTGATGTATGAAGACATTCACAGATCCTATGAAAGCTTCTTATCTGTGGCCTAGAGATGCAATTCTTAGGAGGAGAAACAAGGTCACAGGATGGGAGGAACACCCACCCCAGGCCTACCATGCTTCAAGAGAATGCTCCAACCTCAAGTCACTGGGCCCTCTGAACCCTGCTTCCATTGCCTCATCCTTGGGCACTGTTGAAATATACTTTTTACTGCATTTTTACCGTTTTATAAAAATATGACAAAACTAATTTTTTTTTCAGGACTGAATATTTTATTTAATATTTTCATGTAGAAAGTTAGTATTTAGTATTTCTTCAAATGTTTTCATTTCAATAACTCAGTATAGAGTTATTGACAAAACTAATTTAAAACAAAACAAAACACAAGTCCTAAGGAGAGTCCCACATGTCAAAGAGCTATCAACAGCCACACGAGTGAGCTCAAACACGCAGGCCCCAGAGCCAGTCCGGCTCTCACGTGAGTGCAGACCCAGCCAGCACCTTGACTGCAGACTCAGGGGACACCTACACCAGAACCAGTGAAACAAACCATTCCTGAAATCCCCGTCCATGGAAACAGTGAGTAATATGTTTGAAGCATCAAAGTTTTGGAGTAACTTTGTATCCAACAATAAATAATACAGAACAACTTAATAAAACACTGTAGAAACTAATGAGAGTTCAAAAACCTATAAACAATCATATTAATGCTTAATCCAATTCACAATCCAAATAAACCATTTAGTTTTATTACTTATAAAAATAAATTTTCAGTTAAGTGCTTCTTCAGAAGTGTTGTTTTAAAAACATGTCAATATACTTAGACTGAAAGCAAGAGACTAGATTGCCAAACTGAATTAGGCAAAAGGCTGTAATATTACTAGAAATTAGCCAAACAAAAGTATGAAAAGGAAAAGTCTGCTTGGCACAGACGATGGAAAAAGTTTTAAAAGAAATAAAAATGGTATTGTCCAATTAGAACAGAAATGATAGTTATAACACTCAGTGTTGCCTCAGGATTGATAAACTTCAGTAATAAATGTGGGGGGGAAACTAAACACTTGAAAATTATTTCTGAAAAGTCAAAAGCAGCTTTTCAATGATAAACTAAGATTACACAAAATAACTCAATCAATACAAATTTTTCTACGCCAATGCAGAATGCTTTTCCAAGGAGGAGGAAACAAATTCTTGGTTAAAAGAATCACTTCTCTCTCCCCAACCCTATTTCTGACACCTCCCACTTCTTTCAAGTTCTATACACAAAATAAGAGCAAAAATATTTAATATAAAAAATCTGCCCTGGCTGGCATAGCTCAGTGGATTGAGCGTGGGCTGCGAACCAGGCATCGCAGGTTCGATTCCCAGTCAGGGCACATGCCTAGGTTGCAGGCCATGTCCCCCAGTAACCGCACATTGATGTTTCTCTCTCTCTCCCTCTCCCTTCCCTCTCTAAAAATAAATAAATAAAATCTTTAAAAACAAAAAGGTTTAAAAAAAAATCCAAGTGCCAAAATAAAAATTAAGAAACTAAATGCAGGTTGAATCTAGTCATCATAGCCAAAGCCTTATGAATTCTGCACGATCAGTAAATCCAGAGCTACAGAAAAGCAGCTACAGAAAATCACACGTGGCTTATGAAATGCTACTTAAAATCCTGGCTTAGGCGTATTATGACCAGGGACTGCTTTTCCTTCCCTTTTGTCTCAAGCAAATATTAGCCCTATATCCAGGGGGTGAGGGGAGACACACCCAATTGATACCCTCCCCGACATCTGTACCGGAATACACCAAAAGGTATTGGTTTTTTCAAGATTTATCTGTAACTTAATTAAGCATGCTTTCAGGGATTTCCCAACAAAGTTATTGTCCATTGCCTTGATGTTTAAAATCCCATTCATTTAATTCAGACGTACACATTAAAAGTTTCAATAGATTTGCACGGGTATCTAGCTGGGTGGGACAACTCATAGATCAAATCTCATTCAGAATAAAAGTACAGTCAGTAAAGAAGAACTAGTTTCTTCAGGCTTTCTGAGCTGGGGGAAGGGGAATGAGAATTTTTGTGGAAAACAGGCTGTCACAAAGTGGAGAAGTGAAACTAAAGATAAACCCACTGAACACCAGATTTTTGTTTCAAGTCTATCAACATTAGACAATCTTAAGGTCTTCTCATGAATAAGACCTTTTCATAGACATGAGTACTTTATCATTTTCAAATAATTTTCATATATATTATCTCATGTGATTTTTATTGCAAACCTGGGAGGTTAAGTAAGGCAAAAGCTAAATAATTTACAAGGAGGGACCCCCCCCCCAAAAAACAAACTAGAATTATCTTCTGGAGGGCAGGCCCCTAGTAGTAAAGGCTTGCTGACCCAGCTCATTGAGTGTTCTAGGAACCCATCAGTACCGGTGTACCAGCTGGCGTTGTTGTGAGAGGCCGTTTTTGGCTTCAGTGATTTTTTTTTTTTTTTTTGAAGACTCAATGCAATTGCCCGTTTCATGATGGGTGATTTACAAGTGTAACTGTCCACAATGCACTGAGTGTTCAGCAGTTTTTCACCAAAAATAGCATGGACCCTGTGCCCCTCCCACCCTATTCACCTTTTTTTACCCTCCGGAAAAAAGCACTAAAAGGGAAATGTTTTGCCCACGTGGAAGAGGTGAAACCCAAAAAAAAAAAAGGCAAGAAGCACTAAAAGGCATCAAAATCAGTGAGTTCAAAAACTGTTTTGAGCAGTGGAAAAAACATCTAGATAGGTGTATTGCATCAAATGGAGAGTACTTTGAAGGTGACTGAAGTTTAAACATGTAAGAATAAACACACAATTTTTATAAATAAATTCCAGGGGTTTTTTGAGTTGCTCCCTTGTAAATTGAGGTTTCAAAGACAGCATGACCAAAAAAATATGATTTCTGACTTCTACTTTAGTGTCTTTTTTACTACAGTCAAAGTCCTTTGGGCTGGTTCTAAAGGATGGAAAAGAAGCACAGATGATAATAGTTAATAATGGTCACTGAATGTGGAATTCTGGTGTTTATCTATAAACCAGCACCTTATAAGGGGTGCTGATGAAATCTTTTCATCAGTTCTTACTTGCCCACAGTTTTGAAACGGGGAAGGACACAAGTGAACTACCTTTTCCAAAGGTAAATCTCAGAGAATTCTAAAATGGTAACAGTAACAACTTAGTTCAAAGTCCCAGGTCTTGGCTCCCCCAGACCAGGATACGCAGAAAGAAAACTTTCAGCCTGCCTGTCACACATCTGACTTTCTTTTTTCTAGGTTTACACTGAATCATGATTTCCAAATATAACTATAAATACAGCTATGAATTCCAGGAGATAAAAAGATGATTTGGTGTGTGTGTGTGTGTGTGTGTGTGTGTGTGTGTGTGTACAGAGAGAGAATGAATAATTCATGGTCCAAGCAAGTTTTAAAATCTTTAGTTTAAGGGAACATATTTCAACAGCACTATTAAAAAATGTGAAATGAAATCTAAAGAAATAAAGATTAAAATTTGAACTTACCAAACTGCAATCTCTTCATAACAGCCTCGTATTTTTCTTCAAGCGATTTCAATACTGATAGAGGTTTGGGTTTCATAGCCACCTTCTTTGAATATTCACCTAATTTTTTTTCTGTTAATTTTAGAAGATTAAAACAACAACAACAAAAAACACAATTAACTTCCAGAGGTCAAATTTTGAATTCCAAAAAAATTAAATTCATAATCATCTTCCTATTATACCATCTTAAGAATAAATTTATTTTCTTTCATAAACATAACTAATAGGGCTAAAAAAACCCACCAACTTAAAATAGTAATTAGGTTTCATCCATTCAGAAAAAAACAGCAGAAGTGAAACAGATAATGCAAAGTCATTTATATCCTCTGTTGCTATTACATGAAAATATCGATTTTAACAAAATTCTAACACATAGTTGTTGTTTTTTTTTGTGTGTCTTTTGGCACATGCCCTCCAACTGGGAACCTGGCTAGCAACCCAAGCATGTGCTCTGACTGGGAATTGATCCGGCGACCTTTCAGCTGGAGGGTGGGGTTCAATCCACTGAGCCATACCAGCCAGGGCTCACACAATCTCAATGTGCTGTTTTCTATCTACTACAATGGCATTTTTCAATTTTGTGACTTTCAATAAGAAAAAAAACTTATGATGCATGCTCAGCCTACCAAATTTAATGTTAGCAATCATACAGGATAGATAAATATTTTACAATTAAAGATTACTGAAATAATTAACTTGAAAACCTGACAGAACAAGATGTTAGGTAAATGAACTTGCTTGAAACACCATTAACGTAGAGGGAAGAGAAAGGCAGTTTTCAGTAAGTAAATGAAAAAAAAAATCTTTGGGAAAAGAAAAAAGAAAAAACATCTTTGATCCAATGAAAAGTAGCACAAAAGAAACAGAATTATACCTTGATTTGCTTGCCTCAGACTGGTAGTGGCTGCACACACAATCTCAGCCGTCTTCTGGATATCTGGTACCAAAAGAGTAAGTCCTTCTGGTTCTTGATCAGATGCATCTGGTTTTACACCGGTTTTTGCATTCTCCCTTTTAGATCTGAAAAAAATTTTAATATGGAAAAAATGAAAGAAAATTAAGATTTTAGGGTTGAAAAGTAAATATCTCCTTAAGTCAATAAGTGGTTAAAAATCAAAATGATAATGTGCATTTCATTTGACATATACATGATGTATATGAGAGATAGTTTAAATTAGATTTATTATTGCTTCTGAAACTATAAGAAGCACAATAAATAATGTTTTGGGTAGGTTTCCCCCTCAAAGATAGAAGCAAACAAGAGATAATCATTGTAGAAATGTCGTGGTGTTAAAAAGGCCCTGATATACGATGTGTCCTTGGATCCATGCCTTTAAAAACATAGTAATTATAAATACCTAGAAATAAAGAGAGCACTTCTATGTCTACAAGTCACAGGCCTCTGTCCAATCTTCTAAGACTCGGGAATCAACCAAATATACTTTTAAATTTTAGTGTTGATATATTTCACTCACAGTTTATTAACATTCCTGAGGGGGAAAAAGAAATATTCCAGAAAGGCTCACTATCGTACCTTAAGAAAACGTGCTTCCATATACCAAAACTTAATATAAACACTAAGTTCTAGAGCATAATCATTTAAAAGGTAATCCTCTATTATTCCCTATTCAGGGTAAAAACTGTACCCAGCCTTATATAAAATTGTGTATCATAATAGGATGTGTTACAGCAAGTTTTCAGTGTATAAGGCATCAAAATGTTCCTGTAAATTTTCTAGATGAATGAAGTAGTATTTTACCACAAGATTCACTGAAAACAACTAAATATCAATTGCCTTTTTTCTATTTCAATTATCAGCACATTATTCACACAATAAACATTACTGCTTAGATGCTAAAAATCTACATCTTTGTAAATTCACTATTAAATAATTTAAAACAAACGAAAACCATATATAAATAAATATGCTGAAAATATTTATGCTAACATATGATCTAAACTACACATCACTTATTTTTCTAGTTATATACCTACCAACAAAATGACTTGGATATTTTTGGTTTGGCCAAAAATTGTTTGGTGTTTTCCATAAGATGGCTCTAGTAGCACTTAGTTGTCTTTAACGTCATTCGAAACCATTTGTCAGATCGTACTATGACAGCTGTCATATCGGCATGCATTAAAACAAACTTCTTTAAGTTGGTGAATTTTTGTGTAGCCATTTTAATATCGAAGATGGAAGAAAATAAGCAACATTTTTGGAATATTATGCTTTATTACTTCAGTAAAGGTAAAAGGCAACTGAAACTCAAAGATGTGTGCAGTGTAGGGAGAAGGTGCGGTGAGTAAATGAAGGTGTAAAAGTGGTTTGCGAAGTTTTATGCACGAGAATTCCTGCTGGACAGTGCTCCACCACTGTCCAGAAGAGTAGACAGCAAATCGAGACATTAATTGAGAATAATTAAACGTTATACCACGTGGCAGATAGCCAACATACTCAAAACATCCAAATCAATAAAGCTATTGGTGAAAATGAAAAAATGTGTCTTTTATCTTATGGAAAAAACTAAGCGAACTTTTTGGCCAACCCACAAAGTGGGCATGGATCCTTCGAGAACTATGAAAGGCTAACAGAAGATGGCAGAGTCCTTAACAAAATCACTATGTTATCTATTTACAAATTAGCTATTCTTTACCACAAAGACAAAAGTCTGCTCAGAAAATAAAAGGTTAATTAACAAGAGCCCATCAGTGGGTAGCAAGGGTAGACAGACACAGTGCTGTGTGTGTGCTCTGAACCGGCTCTTGTGGTGTCCACAGACTATGAGGTGCCTACTACCTCACTGGGCAGATGCTTTAACCAAAGATGCACACTGTGTCACTGCCTCTGCAACATGCTTATGGCTTTTGCTTCTATGCTCTCTTCTGCCCTTTCTTGAGATACAGAGAACACATGGCCAACTTTCTTTTGTCATCAGGATCCACTTGTCAGACATGATGCCATGTACCATTTTAATCACCAACTTCTTTATGTGGAGGTGTATATAAACATGTATGTTTGCATGTGTGTAAAGAACATACAGTGAACATTTCAAAACTGAAATATCAGACATTTACTGCTAAAATCAAATAAGATAGTGCATCCTTTATAGCTATGAAACAAAGTTGAGACTATAGTTTAATAGTGAGTCTGACAATTCTTTATAAAGATATGATCCTGGAAGTCAGGCTCAAACAGAGTCTCAACTTCCATGCCTACCAAGAGCTATTCACAATCAGTATCAAACACTGACAATCAAAAAAGTGTGTAAGCTGCTGGACAGCACCCCCTTTTATTTGTAAGGACTCACTCTCCTGAATTACAAATAATTCTCTATCTTAACACCAGCCTTAAAAAATTCTTAAGTAACAGGGCCACTGAACCGTAATAGGAAAACAACAGTAAGCAGTAGGAGAAAACATAAGAGTTATGGATATAATTTTAAAAGATGGTTGCCTAGAATCAATTAGTTGATCCACTATACTCTCAAATAAAGATTTTACTTAAATACATTTTGCCAAACAGAGAAGGAAGACATGGGAATGAGGCTCGTTTTCCAGAAGTAAGGTATTTTCATCTTGAGGAAACAAGAATCTCCAGCAGGAAGAGTAAACTGTACCAGTGCAATTTAAGGCGAGTTACCCTGGAAAACTACTGACTCTAAATTTAAAGCCCTATTCATAAATACCAATTTCCTAATTCCAGTTTTTGAAAGATGATTATAGGAGAAATCCCTATAATTAAAATAGTGCAAATAATTAGGATGGTAAATTCTATGACTTTTTGACAGCAAAATTTTTTAAAAGTGCAAAAAATCCAGTTTAAAAAATACTATGTATAAAATAAATGATCATGCACATCTCATCTTGAAGACAATGGTTCAATCATAAAGCCAATAAATCTTAGATCTTTACAACCAGGTTCTAATGAAAAATTTTTATATAAATAGCTTTTTTGGCAAAAACATTCAGAGGGTAATCTCCCAAAGGAGATTAGTTCAGACCCATGAAGAACACACACTACCTGCCTAATGATGACCACAACTCGTCACAGTCTGACACTGAACTGCAGTCGGCAGTCTCTCTTCTACAGAAGTTGCAGGTTACTGTCAACCCATATGTAGGCCCAGCTCATGAAAAAAGGCCATACCTTAGCTCACATCCTGAAGTCTGTGTGAAAAGCTATTTGAGTTCAAGGCACCTAGCTGGAAGTAGGTCTCTGAGACTGACAATGGATCCAACATGGTAAAAGCAATCAGCGACGGCCGCTACCATGGTATCCGCTGCTCTGTGCAAACGTTGATTCTGGTTGTGATCACTGTCCTGAAGAAATACGAGGAATCAACTGAAGTTTCTACTATTGCACAGAATTATCTGCAAACATTTTCCACTATGCTGTGAATTCCAGCTAACAGCTAACAAATTAAGAATATTTTGGCTTTGTGACATATAAACTGAACTAGGATGTGAGCAAAATGGGCAAAACTTTCTCAAGAAAACAAAAGGAGAAAAACCCATAACTCAACATTCAGTTATATTCAACTGCCTCTGCTAATTCTACCATCCAAATAAAGATGGATATTCGTGAGACTAAATACAAAATACCAGAATATCTTCTTTATCTCTAAACTGAAAACAGCTTAATGTAGCTATTTTCTTAGAATGTTTAAAAAAACCACTTCAACACCTGCACTAATTCTAAAGTCGAAACTGTCCCACAGTTGAAATGAACATTCAAAAAGCAGAGCCACACTGAAGAAGTACTCTGGAGATTACATACTGCAATGTCCAGATTCAGAATTATTAAGAATTAGCACCTTAGAGGAAGATTCTACAACTATAGGAGAATGAGGTTTCTACATTTATCTACAAACCAATGTGTTGTATTGCACTTCACAGTTCTAAAACTCTTTGCTAGGAATTATAAATTAAAGTAAACTGAAGTTAAAAGTAAACAAATAATTAAAAAATATATTATTGTGAAGAATTATTTGCTTCTCACATCTCCATAAAACATGAAATGATTACTGAAATGCACCAGTAAATAGGCAAAGACCTTTCTCTATAAGATGAAGTTTTGGAAATTAGTTTAAAGCTTAGTTTTTAACTCCAGATTCCCTTTTGTTCTTACTTAAACTTGTTTCAAACACAATTGCCAGTTTTTGTTTTCAATATGGTTTAAGTAAAAGTTGAAAATGAAATCTTTCTTATCTTGGGAATCATTAATAAGCAGTATGGGAAAAGAAAATATTCAAAACAGAGGTATGAGAAGCCTTTAAAAATAAAACCTTAATTTCTAGATCAGATTAAAACATAGTAACTTTTATGTCAGATTAACTATCACAAGACAAAAGCAAAGTACTGTGTGCAGTAAAGTAGCCTAAGTAACGTGCCTCACCCAGGGGCAACCCAACTGAGGGGCACTGGCTCTAGAGCAGGGCTCTAAAACCAGTGTCGGCACTGCTATCTCCAGCACCAAGTAAAAGGCCGATGCTAAACTCATTCGAGATCATCAAAAACAAAAACAAACAAAAGAGAAACTTAAAAACTATATGGGGACCACAAATGATTCTTTGCTAGGAAATCAGGCACTTTTCATTTTGTAGGTTTTGAAAGGCAGAGGAAAGAGGAGAAACTAGGAAATGTTTTTCCAACTGAAACAAAGTAGAAGGACTGGAACTGAATTCTTTCTTAACTGATTGAAGCCCGAGACAATGAGCTTAAGGGAGTTAAAATAAGAGAGTTTGACAGAAAATATACCTTTGAAGTAGGTCAACTAATCATTGCTTCATTAGATAAAAAGGAATTGGGTATGTATTCTAAATATGATTATTTTAAAAGATGATAGCCTTTGCATCAGAAAGATGCTTCAAGAGAGCAATGGAAATGGCAATAAAGAACGCTTGCTTTACCACTGTTCCAGAGGAGCTTCCTGTCCAGAACACCTTCCGTTCAACACGGCCATTTCTCTCAGGTCCTTATAATCAATTACGACTATCTGACAGCAACTCCCTCTTTCAGATTTTTGGTGAAACTCTCAGATACTAAATATGATTACTTGTCTACTGGAGTCCATCAGGAAAAGACTGCAGAGAAGATCAAAGACAAAATAATTGTCTTTGTTCTTGTTCCAAGGAAGATATTAAGGGTCACACTTACTCAAAAGTAAAACCAAACTACTAAGGCTGCAGCTTGACTACAGTTTGATACAACCCAGGCTGGAGCGGCCAGCAGGAGATCGATTACACCAGGGCTGGTACATGAAATAAAGCTAGGGGGTCACGTCTTCACAAAGTGATTATTTTGTGAGCAGATGAATTTTCACACTACACCAGAGATTTTCAACCAGTGTTTCAGCAAGAACTTTTTAAACATGCAATACTGACTATTTAGTCAGGGGCACTGACCTCTTTTCCTTTGGATTGTCAAATTACAAAATGACAACAGCCCACACAATAGCTGGTTGATATGAATAAATCAAAATAATAATTTTTATTGGTCAGATCAGCAAAAACTGTATTTTCTGGTGTGCCATGGAGTTTTAATAATTAGTTTACATGTGCCATGAGATGAAAAGGGTTGAAAATCACTGCAGTAGACAAATGTATTTAGTTCAAGTGGAAACAATACATGTTACTCATGCCACAAATCCCTTCATTAATGGAGATAACTGAGGCGATCAAGTTCTTTTTTTTTAATTCTCACCCGAGGACATGCTTATTGATTTTACTTTTTTAAGAGAGAGGTGAAAAGAGGGCAAGAAACACTTGCCCGATGTGAGAAACACGCATAGATCAGCTGCCTTTTGTATGTGCCCCAAGTGGGACTGAACCTGCAACTGTTCTGATGGGGAATCGACCCATGACCTTAAAATCTTTTTTTCTAAGAGTCTAAAATAAAATGTTGATCAATAACTGGTCACAAATAAGGGAGTTATTTCTGTTTATTCTTTAAGTATCAAGCATTGTTGCTATATAAACTCAAATTTCTTCTTGAAAGGTGGTTAAAGATATTGGAAATACAAGGTATATGAAGATAACAATAAAATACAGGAGGAAAGAAAATAAGGTGTGTAGAGGAGTGTAGGAGAGGTTTCTTCTAGCAACATAAAGAAAATACTCACTAGCACACTGCCCTAATCTATGCAAGTATACGCCAAATCAGCTTGAAGACAGTACAGGAAAACTACATACATCAATATCTAAGAAATTTTTATGAGAATGGTGTTATTAATTCTGTTGAGCATGAAAAACACCAAATAGCTAAAGCTTACTCCTCATTTAAGTGAATGAGTTGCTACCTATGGACCACGAAACAATGAGGTTTAGGTTTACTTTAGTAATCCAGTCATTACCACTTCGGCACAACTCAAATGCCATGCACACTTAATGAAATATGCTGCCTTTTAATATCCTATGGTAGTGCTGACTCAAAAATTCTTCAGGGGAATGAAAATAGATGAGTAAAAGAAAATATCAGAAAAACTGTAGAATCTGATCAAAAACTAATTTTTCAGTTAAAAATAATTTTACTTTTTTGCCAACATGAAATATATACATATGTACGTATATATACTGGGTTGGCCAAAAGTTCACTTAGTTTTTTCCGTTCTATGGCTCTAGTAGCGCTTAGCTGTCTTTAACTTCATTTGGGACACTTTTGTTAGATTGTATTGTGACAGCTGTCATATCAGTGTGCATTTTTAAAAAACTTATCAAAACGTAAACTTTTGTGCGGCCATTTTAATATCGAAGATGGAAGAAGATAGGCAACATTTTTGGCATATTATGCTTTATTATTTCAAGAAAGGTAAAAATGCCACTGAAATGCAAAAGAAGGTTTGTGCAGTGTATGGAGAAGGTGCTATGACTGATTGAATGTGTCAAAAGTGACCTGCAAAGTTTCTTGGTACTACTGACATTTTGGCCAAATAATTCTTTGCTGTGGGGCTGTCTTAAGCATTCAAAGATGTTTAGCAGCACCACTGGCCAGCCTCTGGCCAACCTCTGCCCACTAGAAGCCAATAGTGGGAGATAGCTGACATACTCAAAATATCCAAATCAATAAAGTTATTGGTGAAAATGAAAGATGTGTCCTTTATTTTACAAAAAAGTAAATGGACTTTTTGGCCAACCCAATATTTTATTTATATTTGTAAAATGCATCCACTGTTAAAGGATTTGATGGATGTTGTATTAAACAGTGTTTCCCAAAGTACAAGAAAACATTTAGTGGTAATTAGATATGCTATTAGATAACTGCATTGAATAGTGAGAAAGCTAGTCTCCTTACAATGTAAAGGTCTTGGTATTCCTTTGGCAGTTCTTTAGCATTTGATAAATCATCCTTTTTAATATATAAAACAGGTTTAGAGTCAGACACTATTTTTATTTTAGTTTATTCACTTTTTAAAAAGATTTTATTTTTAACTTTTATAATTGTATGTATTTTTTTTTAGAGAGAGGGGAAGGGAGAGGGAAAGAGAGGGACAAAAACTTCAATGTATGAGAGAAACATCAATTCACTGCTTCTTGCCAGCCCGCAACCCAGGCATGTGCCCTGACTGTGAATTGAACTGGCAACCCTTAAGATCACAAACCAACTCAGTCCACTGAGCCACACCAGCTAGGGCTATTTATTTTTAGAGAAAGGGGAAGAGAGTGAGAAAGAGAGAGAAACCTAGACAGGCTGCCTCCTGCAGGCCCCCATCTTGGGACCTGGCCCACAACCCAGGCATGGGGCCTGACTGGGAATAGAACCTGTGGCCCTTTGGTCTGCAGGACAATGCCCAACCCAATGAGCCACACTAGTCAGGGCTTAGTTTGTTCAGTTTACACGTATCTTTATTTATGGCAAGAGACACTGGTTCTTCTGATATGGCAGTAGTTCGAAGTTTCTTCTTTAAATAAAATTTTTTAAAAAAAATGTCAGTTGATCAAAAGAAAGATTCTAACAATAGCATAGGTGAAATATGGTCGGAAAATTCTTCCTTGTAAATACTGAAGCTCTCGCTCTAATAAAGAATTTCTACCAAAAAAATTTTCCTTCAGTTTTCAATCATGAAAATTGTTAGGATTATCTGATCATATTAATAAAATCCAATTATTATATGAGCACTCTCTTTAGATTTAGAAGAATTCTTAAAATACCATATTTTGCTGTATATAATGAGCACATTATATATAGGATTATTATAACCATGTATAATGCACATCCCTATTTTTCCCTCAAAAATTTGGGCAAAAAAGTGCACATTATACACAGCTAAATATGGTAATATAGATAAAAGTTTTATCTAAAACAGAAAAGTTTTATCTAAAGCCTACTTACTACCATACAAGCTTTCCACATCTACAACTTCAGCTGGGTGAGAGCTTTAAGAAAATAGTAGAATAATGTATGGATATGTATGTGGTCTCACCTTGTCATCCCAAATCTTAGACTCAAGTCTCTACTAACGACTCTGAACTTCTGGTAAGCCAAAGATGAGAGTTTTCTATCATCTTTTCACTATGCTAGTACAATAACCTATTAGGATTAGTCTCGAAAAACGTCTGCCAGGGATTACAGACTTCAAATTCTTGTATGTGAACAGAGGAAATGGTGCTCCGAGAACCAATCAGGCTACAGCATTTGCACTCTACTGGAGGTCCACAGGGAAGACCTGCAGTTGCCAGCATAAACACATAGGCTGAATAATGTAGTTAGTAAGTGATGTGAAGCCTGATTTGCATGCTTGCTTTTTTAAGTCAAATGTCTGGAACATAAAATGTATTTCTACCTAGAAACTAATTTTCTATTTAAATCCACAATACAAGAGCAAGAATGCTATAATGACCTCAGATCCTCAGTTCCCAGTAACGGAAGGAAGGAAGCAGGGCATACAGCTCTGCTGCTGAGACGGAAAAGATGAAAATCTCTTTCAAGGCAGTTTGCCTTGTTCCAACTCTCGGCCCAGCCATTCAGCTGCACTGCAAGCATCTTTTCATAAGGCAGATTCAGTCTCTGCTGAAAACCTGTCAGTGGCTCATCATCACTTCAACTTCTACCCTCCCCCCAGCCTTTCTCTATGGCCTCATCTCTTACGCCAATCTCCCACCCACAGCACATCCAGGCACACAACTTGTTTAGGTGTCCCTGAATATGTGATGCTTCCTTTTACTGCCAACGTGATTCCTGCAGCCTAGTACACCAGCCCACTACTCCTTCATTTAGCTAGTGCCTACTTAATCTTTAGGTCTCCATATCTGGGCTGACTCTCCAGTAATGTCTTCTACTTCTAATACACCACAAATCGTGCTAATAAAACTGTCTAGTACTGCTTCCACCATTTGTCAATCCCTCATAAAAAGGATGTAATTTTCTTGTTAGGCTCCCATGAACATTCAATCAATGTTAAATGAACATCAGCCACGCTCTTGTAACCAGGCCAGATCTCACCTATCTAAAAACAATCAGAAATTTCTAATGTATAAATTAGCTAAAAGCAAAGTTCATGACCTGCCTTTTCAGCTTTTAAGAAAATTTTTTAAAAATTTTATGTATTCATTTTTAGAGAGACAGGAATGGAAGGAGGGAGAGAGGGAGAGAAACACTGATCGGTTGCTGCTCTCATGAGCCCTGACAGGAGATGGAACAGTAATGTGCCCTGACTGAGAATCAAACTGGCGACCCTTCACTTTGCAGGATGACACCTAATCAACTGAGCCAAACTGGCCAGTGACTTTTCATCTTCTTAATGATAGCTTCTATTTCCTCTTACACAAGGTTTCAGTCTTGGGGGAGAGGCAAATATCCTTCTTTCTCTGAATCTTGAGATCCACATTAGTTAGGTTTAGACAATGGCCTCAAGATAAGATCACCTCAATTAGATTATTCCCACCAGCAAAAGTAAACAAGTTCTTTATACATGGGCAAAAAGAAAGATAAAAATTTTAAGTATAAACAGAAGAAGTAATTTTAATGGAAATCACTGCATGTAACCACAATCACCACTTAGACATCTGCAAAACACTGTATTTTGCCATAATCACCACTTAGACATCTACAAAACACTGTATTTTGCCATAATCACCACTTAGACATCTGCAAAACACTGTATTTTGCCATGTATGATGCGCTCCCGTGTACAATGTGCACCCATGTTTTGTACACATTATACACAGATTATTATACCGCCCATGGTACTTACAGTCATGTATAATATATACCCGAATTTTTCCCTCAAAAATGTGGGTCAAAAAGTGCATTATACACGACAAAATACAGTACATAGCAAATCTGTTTCCTTTAAGATGACCAAAGAATTAAATACATTAAAACCTCATTTGAACAGAAAACACTGTATGCCTTTTGTGTATGCTTGGTTAAAAAGTAAGTAACAAATGAGAAATAAGTTAACAAGAGAAAAAAACGTAAGGCAATAAGGTATATAAACTAGTACTCGCTCTGTCTTACTCTGAAAAAATCCTCATACTAAATAGATGTACTTTATTCACCTCTACCTTTCTTACTAAGAGTGCAAAGACAAAACTAATGAAAAACTATTCTAGGCGCTGGGGTATACCAACTCAGTATTTTAAAACTGTAACTCCATTGCAAGCAGCGCTCCGTGGCAGATGATCAGAACTGTCTGACGCAATGTGAGCTTGCTACAGCAGCAGAGCCTAACCTATTCCAGTGTTCTCTCCTCTGGGATACAAGCCATTATACAGACTTAGACAGTGTTCCAGCAAAAAAAGAAAGAAGAAAAAAAATGTAACTTTAAATCCTGATAAAGCACAAAAGTATATCCTGTGAGATAATGATGTATAAACAAGACATACCTGACTTGGGAAATGTGGTAGATGGTGTGGGGGAGGGGGATGCTCTACACATTGAATCAGTTTTAAGACTGAACTTTGGCCAATTTCTGTGGGTATGAACACTATAGGAAATTGGACTATATTTTTCACTTTATATCGGTTTTATTATATTGAAAATATGAGATATACATATAAAGTCTTGACAGGCTGGAAAAAACAGATTTTACCCTCTCTCTGTGGTGAGAAATGAATTCGCAATGTGCCAAAACGTAAAAGGAAAGTAGGGATGGCATACTACGTATGTCTTCACTGGTTTCTTTTCTTAACGGTGTCTGTATCACACAACAGATACCATGAGGGACCTCAACTGATCAGCACATTCAAATTCTTTTTTTTTTAGATTTTATTTATTATTTTTTAGAAAGGGAAGGGAGGGAGAAAGAGAGAGAAACATCAATGTGTGGTTGCTGGGGGACATGGCCTGCAACCCAGGCATGTGCCCTGACTGGGAATCGAACCTGTGATGCTTTGGTTCGCAGCCTGCGCTCAATCCACTGAGCTACGCCAGCCAGGAGCACATTCAAATTCTAACATGAGAATCACAAGTAAAGGGCCTGGCCAGGTGCCCCAGATGGTTAGAGTGCCATCCCCAACACCGTAAGTTACTAGGAGTGTTTCTCTGTCAGTAAAATAAAGCCGTTATCAGAAATAGTTACTGCAGAGGGTAACGTAAAGATGAAATAACAAAAATGAGCTCTGTGAACAGTCACTATGACCTTTACGTGCATGTTTTGTTGCTACAAAATTTACAAGTTTGTAGTGTCATTTTTTTCTTGTTGTAGTAAGAAGGAAAGAATGTGAAGAATTTTTTTCCAGGTAACCAAGTAGAAAAATACCTCCAATTTAATTAAATTCAGTTATCCTCTACCTGAAATTAAATTTTTATGGTAATTAATACATGTATACAGAAGTCAAGTTTACTTTTAAAGAATTATATCACATGTTATTTGAACAGAAAATACATTAATTAAGAAAAGCAACAAAAAAGGCACTCTAGGTGAAAAAATCCATGCACTGCAATAAACATCTATAATTACCTTAGAACTCAATATACTACGAGTACATTTTTGCAGGCTTGACTAGAAATTACAGCATAAGGAAATACACAGTATAGGGGAAATTATTCTTACTTGAATGGCATTATCTGACATTTATAACACCCACAAATCTGTGATTTTTTAAAGCAGAGATAATCATAACAATAATCCAAGTCTTTACACGATTTTTCATCTAAGAAATAAAATATTCCTGAGGGAAAAACACTCAAGGTTTCATAAATTTTTAATTTTTAGTTATGAACTACTCAAAACACAGAAATATAAGGCATATGAACACAAGGGAAAACTTCCCTTAAAAATACACAAGGGCAATTTTAAAGCTCTGTATATTTTATGTTAATTGCTTTGTCAGAAACTCTATGTTTCTTGTACAGAGTAAGAATACAAATGGCCAGGGCAGTGAATGGGATGCTTAATTAGACATTTCTCAATGAAACAGTAATTCAGTTAGAAAACTAGGAACTCCGGTTCAATTATGACACCACACTATTTTTATGTAATTACGCTGGCTGCCTAGCTTTTCATTTAGAAATATTTTAGCCACAATAAAGGATGAAATTAAATATAAAAATATCATCTTCTCTACAACAGAAATAAATCTAAGACCATCAAAGAAAATATACTTTTACATTTTCATTCCCTGGTAAAAGAGTAGTACAAACACACGGCTTTTTATATCTCCACCAACTGGTTCTTAGTTAATCTCATCACTAACTTATGATTCTTGTGTCTGGAAGTGAGCTACTAGTTTTTAAAGTGATACTGACAGTAACATAAACTAGTAGAGTCAGGATGTATGAGCAGCTGACTTCTCTCTGAAAGGTAAAGACTGACAAAAACTATTCCTCCAGTGACCAATTCTCTGACTTTATTTGATGTATACCATTATTCTCAAATTTTAGGTTTTTGAAAAATAAGAGAGAAGAGGTAGAGCAAATATATTACAATGATAGAAAAGATATTGACTCAAAAGGCCATTGACAAAGGAATAAACTTCTACTGGCAATATAAACGACTTAAAAATCAGAATTAGGCCATTTTTAAATAAAACTAACAACCACTGAATAGACTTCTGCTAAGAGAAAATTTTTACTAGGCTATTTTTTAACAGAGTTTTTGATAACAGAACTTATCACCTGAAATCTCAGGCCATCTAGTGAGCTACAAACTAAAACCAGAGATTAATTTAAAAATTCAATTTTCCATGGAGATAAATACTTCATTATAACTCCAAGATATACTCCGAATTCTAAACAAGGTTATAGCATGAATTATAACATATGTGTCAAAATGAAATAGGAGTAACCAATAGTCTAAGAATTCCACTTCTATGCATCTACTTTGTAGATTTCTACGAGTCCCAAAAGATGTGTGCCTGAGGTCAGGATAAATTGGAAATAACCCAAATGTCAACCAATGAATGGTTATGTGAAAATACAGCACCTAAGTATGATGCGTAATAAGAAGTATTAAGGACAATGTCAGCAATATGTATTTACTGACATTGACAGGCGTCTATGACTTCAATGTTGGGTAAAACTTGCACCTATCTGTACTGTAGGTATCATGTGCCAGTATTTAAGAACTCCATACCTACAGCAGTAATATTACATAGGGAGATGTTAGATAAGCTGACGTAAACTGAACGTTTCTGAGTGTGGGATTCGGTGGATATTTTTTCTTTGGAGTTTTATATATGGTGTTGGTGTATTTGTGTTTAATTATATGTATCATTTAGAAAACCCTCAAAAGCTATATAAAAAAAAAGGTAAGGACGAGAGAAATAAATAAAGTATTGTACCTTAAACGGTTGGTGTAGGTATCAACACAGGTCTTCATTTTGGCTAATAATGTACCAACAGAAGTTTGACACTCTGACTGCTCTTCCTCCTCCTCCCCATTCTCTGGAGAAAGGGGCAACAAGAGGGGCACCATGGACGGACAAGAGGCGATGGCTCGGAGCAGTTCCAGCAGAGCTCGATAGAGCGGCACGTGTCTTGCCATGTCAAGAACTGTAAAAAGGAAGAGTGCAAAAGCGTAAAATGAGAACAAATGCAATGTAACAGTAAGCCCACGCCAACAGAACTTCTACTTTAATCTTAAGAGTAACTGGTTAGTTGGTAAATGGACTAATATGGATGTTTACAAAGCACCAGTGCATAAATAATAGGCACTTTTAGAGAACAAGATGTAAATAAGCATAGTGTTGGGGAGAGAACACGAATGAAATAACTATCTAGTAATGACTAAATAGCTCAGATAGTACACTATGGCAGTAAATACATGTATTAGTATGAATTCGAAAAAATATATTTTCTTAATCCTCACCTGAGGACATAGTCACTGATTCCAGAGAGAGAAGGAGAGGGTGGGGAAGTGGGGGTGGAGAGAGAAACACTGATTGGCTGCCTCCTCTACCCACCCAAATCCACAACCTAGGTAAATGCCCTGACCGAGAACTGAGCCCCCCAATTTTTGCTGTATGGGACTCCAACCAACTGAGCCACTCTAGCCAGAACAAGTGGAAATACACTGTAAAAACTGAAAAGATTTGCCACTGTATCTCAAATAAAGCAGTAACATGACCACAGTTTATCAATAGTATGTTTCAACAAAACAACTCAGAAAAGTTGACTATGCAAACTTTTAATTATAAATTACAGTTCAATGACATTTTTTAACGCCAACACACCTAAGAATAGATACCTCACCCTGACCAGTGTGGCTCAGTTGGATGAGCATTGTCCCACAAAGTGAAAGGTCGCCAGTTCAATTCCTGGCCAAGGTATATGCTTGGGTTGTAGGTTTGGTTCCCAGACAGGACACGTGTGAGAGACAAACAATCACTGTTTCTCTCCCTCTCTTTCTCCCTCCTTCCCCTCTATAAACAAACAAGCAAACAAACAAACAACTTAAAAAACCCCTCAACACAATCTAATAAAACATTATGTTTATGGAACATTATTTTGAGTGGCTTAAATACCTAGTGTCAAAATCAAATACATTCATTTTTCAAATATTTAATTTTCAACTAAAGAATCTATCTATTTTACTTTGCCTAACTTGAAAATATAGTAATTACCCTATGGAAACAAAGCAGTCAAAGGTCCTAAATAATAATTTATAAGTATTCTGTAAATTATAAATACTTTCAGGCAATCAATACTGAAACTCAATCCATAATTATTCATAACCAGTATCCTACAATTAATGCGGTTAACATGTGTATCAAAAATATTTGCCTGGTAAACTAATTTATTGAAAATACAGTTCAATTTTTTAGTACTTATCTAATAATGGCTATTATAGAAATTACACATGAACAAAGTAGTTTTTTTTAAAGGGCTGAATTCAACATTGGGTAGAGTAAAATAATAGATTTTTTTACCTAGAATAATCTTAAATCCTCACTAAAGTGTAACTCAATAAGTAAACTATAAAAAAACTATTCTTTGATACTATATATTTCAAAACAAAATATGGCTCATTAGATCTTTGCAAATGAGATTACTGAAAAGATCTCTAAGTGAGCATACTTGTCTACTAATGTTTTAGAAGTTGTTTTACTACAGTTATAAACTTAATATGTAATTAGCAATAACTCCATCATATATAAGTGATGTAAGGAAAACATCAATGAGTTTTATACAAATACTTTCATAAGAATGATTTGTATCTAATGATTCATATAAAACTTTCATCTCTGCTCAATTTTACCAATATTTAACTTTTGAATTTATACTCCTTTGCTGAGCCTCACTCAGCCAACAATTATTTGGGGATTCACGTCAACCCTAGATATGCTGAACTTTGGCTGAAGGTGGCAGGTAAGTCAGCCACTAGCCCAAAAGAATGAACTTCATGGGAATACGTCTAATGAAGGGTCAAAAACTTCCAGGCAAGAAGTATAAATGGTTTTTACACACTTGCTCATTTGCTCAACCCAGCTGGAAGGGTAGTCCACCGGGATTTTAAAAAATGTGAGTGTGTATACACACGCAATCTTCCAGAGATCTTCAACGTAAACCCAGTTCAAGGATTGTTTCAGCCAATTCCTTTCTTATGGGTCTTTTTAAAAGCATTCCACTAATTAAGCATATAAACATCTAGTTTGTGTACATTTAATTATGTAATGGCAATACATCTGGCATAAGTAAATTTCAAAACAAACAGAACTCTTAATAGGCTTACAATCAGTTGGAAAAGAAATATATACGTGCACATGAAATATATATGGCACACATCAAGTTGTTTACAAAAGAAATGGAGAGTTATGGTTAACCTGGCAGGTTAGTTAGATGAAATTTTATTAAGAAAGCTTATAGTATAATTGGACCACAACATGAGAAGTGAAAATATCAGCATTAGGTACACTGGCAACTAACAGGAAGGGAAGAGTCACTCTATCTGGAGGAATTAAGGAAGGTATTGCTGAAGTGTTGCAGATATTTTACCCTTACAAATCTCTGTACAAATCAGATCAGCTGGTAACCCATCCAAATTTTAATTTAAGCAACCTCTCTCCTCTGTTATAAAACTTACCCACATAATTACTCAAACTTACCCACATAATTACTCAACAGAGTGACGTGTTCTATATTAAAGGTATATCTACCTAAGAGTCCTTGTCACATTGGAGAAGTCTAGAGAAAAGGCACTAATGCTTGCTGACAAGCACCCAGGTGCCCGACAGCCTCAGTGGACACTGACGGGCTCCAATTCTTGGCACTATGTACTCTCTTACCAGGAACGAAATGGCGTATAACACCTCATGGTATCTTGTTTTTGAATCACACACAGAAATAAGTCACTAAATATAGGTAAATGCTTGAAGTTTTATTTGTACTCCACAGCTAATTTTCAAGAAAACTGAGACCATACTGTAATGCAGTTTAGAACTGAAAACAAAATGGCATGCAACTTTATTTACCAGAAGAATCTTTTTAAATTTTCACCCATTTCTGATACATTATTATAATAATGCAAAGAAATGGCATATTACAAAACACCTCAAAGTCTCAAATATACTATTACCAAGAAAACTAGAAATATGGATATGAAGTTAAGTACTTCTTATATTTAAGTACATATTATAAGCACCACATTTGCCTATATTATGACAGCTCAATAATTTCTATTTTTCTCAAGCATGTGTATCAAGCAAAATAACTATTTTCATAAATGATAAAATTATATATTCCTATTGGTATAAAACCATTATCATTTCGTGCAAGAGCACTAACACAATTTCTAAACCCTCAAGAACAATAGGCCCTCTTGCTGCCCTGAGACCTAAAAAAGATGGGTCTCCCACAGTACGTTTACTCTGGAGACACATTTTAGAAATAACTTTTGGATTTAAAGAATGTGATCATATTTAAATTAAGACATTTGTCATAACAACAAAATTAAATTTATTCTCAAAAAGCAAAACTGAAATCTTGACTTTTTGAGTAATATAAGCAAAGATAAGATCTACTAATAAGAACCTCAAACACACAAGTCCAGGGTGAGGAAAATCGGATGGTATAACAAAGCTGGCAGTAAGAGGTTTCGTCCCACTACAACTGCTATGGAACTACCAAACCAATACTTTAAAAATGAAAGCATCTTATTGATGTTTTCTAGTATATACCATCATTTAGCGCAACCAGCCAAATTCACAGATACTTGATAACGTTCCAATAAAAAAAGTCCTGTGCTTGCCCTTCCATTCCCACATTCTCCCACACATCACATTCACTCCTTTCTCTTTTCCACACTGACAGAATTCATTTATATCTCATCTTTGAATCTGAAAATGTTTCAGTTTAATAATGGCTTATTACAGCTAATAAGTTAAACTTGGCCAAATGAATACATTTCTCTAGATTTCATTTTTCTCACTCATTCCTTCTTAACCTGTAAAATGGAAAAGATTGAACTAGATAACTATAATTTCCCTTTCACTCTAAAATGATATTTATATTTACCTCTACATTATAAAAATGTCACTAATAAGATAAGAGATTCTATAACCCTTTAGTAAAAAATTTTTTTCCATGTTCCACTAAATCAATGTCAAGTGATTGAATGTGCACAATGGTGCAATTTTCAGAAAATAAAAAATATCATTTTCAAAAAGGGAAGCAACATGAGGTCAGGGTGAAGAACTCTGAAGTAACATTCTGCTTGTTTAACTCATATTCATGCATTTTTAAGAATCTATTTGCAGCAAAGAAAGGACCTCCACCCAGTGGCCGCTGGGGATCTGCAGGCTCACTACATAGCACAAATGTGCTGGCAGCTAGAGAAAATGCTCTTGTTCGCGATGCAGCTTTCACAGTACATGGCTATGGCAAATGTGAGCCACACTGCTGACAGAGAGCAATTTAAAAAGCACATCCTTTACATGAGGATGTTCCTATCTACCTAAGAAATTTCTCATGAAAACAATTATTTTCTCTCTTTAAGGTTTTCTTATCATTCCTTTTAAGAATATTGAAAGTAAAATATCCTAATAAATGTGTATTTCATTTGTTCCAATTACCTACATTGAAGCTATGGCTTCAAAATTTGTGTTTCATAATTTTTTTGGTAACAACTCTCTTAATTTCAGACTTAGCTTATTAAGTTCTTTGAAGAATAAGTTTTAAAATTGTATATTAAAAACAAACTTGTTACATATAGTTGGCCAGAGTTATGTTATGTTACTGATTTCATGTTAACCAATATGCTAAAACCAAGGAAGAACAAAGAGCCTAAATATTTCCCCAAAAGCCTAAATATTTCCAGAATAATTAATAAAATAACTCCATGAAACTCATTCCTACATATATTGGGGGGAAACACCAAATAAACTGAGCCATATTATTTAAGCTGAAAATGACAAAATAAACTAACCAAAGGACTCACCTACAAGGTATTTCAGAGGAGTATTAGGCAGGACTTACCTGAATCATTTCTGAGATAGGATGACATTGCGGGGATGAGGCAGGACTGGCTGAGCAGCTCCAGCAGCACAGAAGGAAGGGCGTTACTGTTCTGTCCCCTGCTCTCTGACGGAGCTTCTCCGTTTACCGCACCGCTCATAGGGTTTATGTAACTGGCAAGAACCTGAAAGAAAAAACTGCTACACTTAAATTGGATTTAAGCTTCACATATTTCAAAAACAAATATTTTATGTCAGATATTTAGTTTGAATACCAAGAGTATTTATTTTCAACTCAATTACTCTCTTGTACTATATACTTTCAAAATAAGACATTTTTTTCTTTCGACTTTTAAAAGAGAAGAACATGTTTTGCATGATGAGGTACTATACCAGGTGGGGCAAAAGTAGGTTCACAGTTGTTTGTATTGAAAATAATACAGTAATTAATAAATAATAATACAAGAACAAACTGTTTCACATACTCACACCTGCAAACCTACTTTTGCCCCACCCTGTATATGACTATATAGAAGAAATCCACCTAAGAATACAAACTTAAAACCTCAGTAGCAGTTGATTTACTTTATTGAATAAATTCACTTTACAGTTCGAGGGTGATGGAATCTTAGAATTTTATACTAAGATGACCCTTTCCTTCTAGAATTGCAGAAAACAAGTGCTCAGACTTGACCTATCATTTGATTAATGCACCTCCCTTCTCATTTCTGTGGCATTAAGGACTTTCTCTAGGTCAACTTTCCTGATTCTAGAAAAGTCATAGAATGGTACGAGGAACAAAGACATATAAAAATAGATAAATAAATGATACTGGTTGTTAAGAGTACAGATTCAGTACTTCAGATGAGAAGATGACTGGGAGATTTTCCGGTCACTGAATAATTTTGTTCTCGTCCTGTTCCTCCCAGTGAAGAAGCTAATGTGAAGGGGTAGGTGTTCAATTACAAGTAGGGAAGAGCAGACTTTGTCCAGTGGTATCCTAAGAGAACTGAGAGCAGGGAGCCTACCGGGTTTTATAAAAGTAGCTGAAGATGAGTTGGACAGTCATCAATACTTAAAAATCAATACTAATACAAAAAATAATTTATTACCACTGGCAATATCAACTTTACAAACATACCTGCAGAAGGCAGGTAACATGTTCCTCCTCCAGCCTCTGTTTGGTTAAGGCTTGCTCCACATCCCACCCAGAAGCTGTGGAGCCTGTCCCAAAGCCAGTCCCTTTGGCCCAATACAGCTGCTGTTCTTCTGTTGACGTAGGGTTATGAGAGCTGGATACCTGAGGCTTGTAACAAAACATAAAAATCTATTACTACTTGGTTTTACTTATCCTCAAAAATGTTTATCAGTAGAAATATAAACAGTTCAGCCACCCTGGAAAACAATTTGGAAACTGCTCAAAAATGAAACAAAGAATTATTATGTGACCTAGCAATTCCACTCCTACGTATATACCCAAAGAAATAAAAACTGACACTCAAATACATGTATACACATTTTCATAGCAAGACTATTCACAATAGCCAAAAAGTAGAAAGAAATACCCACGAATGGATGAATAGGTGAACAATTTACAGTACATACATACAATGGAGTATTATTCAACCATATGAAATAATGCTACGTGCTGTGTGGATAAACCTCAAAAGCATATGCTAAAAGACAGGCACAAAGGTAACATACTATACCATTCCATTTATGTGAAATACCCATAGTGGGTAAATACACCAAGACAGAACGTGGGTTGGTAGTTACCACCAGTTATAATAAGGAAAACTGGGGAACAAATGCCTGTACTGGGGTGGGGGCGCAGGCAGGAAGCCCTGACTGTGCTCAGCTGGTTAGAGCATCATTCTGATACACCAAAGTTGCAGGTTCAATCTCTGGTCAGGGCGCCTATACAAGAACCAACCAATGAGCACCTAAATAAGTGCAACAACAAATGGATGTTTCTCTCAATCGCTAATCAATATATAACCTTTTAAATAAACAAATAAATATCTAAAATATTTACTAGGAAAAAATGGGGTAAAGCACCTTAAGGCATAAAAGAGCCAATGACTCAAAATTAAATAGAGAAAACTATGAAAAGAAGAGGGATGCGAGCCAGATTTTTCAGAATGAATCTAGTGTAGACACACATACACACATCAGGAGAACTCTACGACGGTGTCACACGGCTTCAGTCACAGTAAGCAAGACCACTTCTATTTCTAGAAACTAATTAATTTCCTGTTCAGAATATAATGTGTATAAAAATATCGGGAATGAGGGACACATTAAAAATGTGAATGGTGTAGACACAGAAAAAAAGTCTGAGACCTATTGGTTTTATAAAATCATTTCAAACTCTGAAGGTCAGTCCTTTGTTATTATTTTTGTGGATTATATTATTTCTGTAACATCAAACCTCCTTTAAAAAATTTCCATTAAATTTAGTACTCTAGTACCCTCAAAACACTGGCAATTAGGTATTACTTTACAAAATAATTTACATGTAATAGTGTACCCATGCTTTACGTTTCTTTTAATGGGAACATTTTCTAAAACAATGTTTTCATAAATATTTTCATAAATTGATCTGCTATGTAGTTTTATGAATTTGTGACTAAGGAATTTCATCCTTCCCATTTTACAAGATAAACTTAAACGAATCATAAAGTGTTACATAAACATTTACAAGTAGATTAAGGTTATTGATAAAAACTGCCATTTTGTTTAAAGATTTTATTTATTTATATTTAGAAAGAGTGGAAGGAAGGGAATGTGAGAGAGATATATCAATCGGTTGCCCCTCACATGCCCCCAAATGGAAACCTAGCCCACAACCCAGGCACATGCCCTGACTGGGAATTGAACCGGGGACCTTTTGGTTCATAGGCCAGCGCTCAATCCACTGAGCCACACCAGTCAGGGCAACAGCTTTTTAAAAATTTCTGAATGTGAAGTATAGCATATACACAAAAAGAACACAAAGCAAACGGATCAAGTTTAATTAAATGCAATCACTTATTTAACCATGCAGATCAAGAATTAAATCACTGCATGTAAGAAACCGCTGTCATACCACCTCCTGTTTATCACACTTAACATTCCTCCTGACTTTTATAACCATTGTTTCCTTATTATCTTTATAATTTTACTACCTAAGCATGAAACCCTAGTCACTATAGTTCCATTTTGTCTAATTTCTGAACATTATATAAGCAGAATCATGCTGTATATATTCCTTTATGCTTGGCATTTTAGTTATGCTCATGAATTAATCAAAACTACTATGTACTTGACTATATCTGTTTTCTTTCATTATCTTACAGTATAGTGTTCCACTACACAGTAGACAATTAATTTATCCATTCCACTATTTTTACACTATTTATTTCATCCATCCCATTATCTTTACATTACTGCAAATGATGACGAGGCAATATTTGTGTTGTTGTTTTTGAAATTTTACACATTCTGATGGGTGTGGAATTGCAGCATATTATTGGTTTTCTGATAACCAATGAAACAGACTACCTTTTCATATTTATTGGTTATTTAAATAGCCTCTTTAATGAAGTGCCCATTCTAGCCTTTCACCTATTTTCCTATTGGGTTTCCTACCCCTTCTCTGGCATTTGTTAAGTTCTCTAAATATTCTGAATATAAGTTCTTTATAAGATATACATAAACACAATGTCCCATTCTGTGCTTCCATTTCCATTTCATTTCATTAAGCAAAGTTTATAGTAGTGTTTCTTTGTAAAAATAATATATATTTTATGAATAGAAGCCTTGTACAGACATATTTTCAGATTTATTCATGAATAATTTCTACTTTTGCTGCTATTCTAAAAATATCATTAATAAGCTAATTTTATGTTTTTGTTGGGATACAAAAATAACTTTTTATTTCTTGTACCTGTATATTGTATCCTCCTTAAACTAGTTTATACCGTTAGCTCTTTTGGAATTTTAATATAAGCACAACAAAATCATTTTGAAATAATAAGGCTTATTTTTTCTTTTATTCTTTTTCTCTTGCTTTACTATACTGGCTAGAACTTAACACTCAATGGTATGATTCTCCAAAGTGTAAGAAAGAAAAGGAAGAGGAATCACAGTTCAAACTCAGCATATACAGGTAATTAGAAAAGCTGATTAAGCCCCTAAGTAAGTTTTATTTTTCAAGTACACAAGTTAACTAATGGTTTTCTGAAAGAGCCTAATAGAAAAGAGAACAATTAGCTCATAGCTTCTCGTTTAAATATTCTTTGCTTTAGGGGGAAAAGGGAATACACAAGTGTCTGAAATATTAATTACTTCATAAAAAACTATACTGTATACTCTGTGAATTTAACTTAGCTTTTCACAATCTAAAGAATGAAAACTGAACCCACCTCTGTTTGGTTGAGGCTAGAGTTTGGAACTCGTGGAGCGTGGTGGCTCAGAGCAGAGAGACAGACCAGGATGAGGTGCAGCGCCCCGATCTCCAGGGCCATCCGCCTCAGCAGCACACCGTCGTCAGTGGTCAGAGGGGTGGTGCTAAACAAGCTACGGAGGACATGGAAGGGCAGGGTTGGAAGCACATTGGCTGATGGAGACTGCAGAATATGACCTAGATTAAAAAGATATGACCAAAATTTAAAATATTTTAAAAACACAATAAGGAACAATATACAGGATCACAAAAAATGACAATGGAAAATTATACCGTTATATTTACTAGAAAACAACCCAAACACCACAGATAGAATAGTGATAATTTAAAACTTAATAATAGACAATATCTGGGAAAGCTCTGTAAGACATCATCTACATAAATTTGTAAGAGAAATATATTCATGTGATAATACCTAGACTATGTTAAACTTATTATAAACTAGAATTTAAAATCTAACAATTAAAAAACACAAGTTTTTCACAACAGTGTGAAAATAATTGCTTGACTTGAAAGCAGTCTCAATCATGAGCAACAGGTCATGCAAGTAAAACTACTCTGTTTTGTGTACAACATAGCTTTCTACTGTATTTTAGCTGGAAAAGTGTTAAATGCAAAAAAACCCCATAAAAAACCATTGCCTTGTAAATACTGGATGAGACTCACTGCAAGAAGGGATATCAGAACTATGATTTTTAATAACCATTCACCGTATACTCACCAAAAATAGTCGGAAATGACACAAAAGCAATTCTATCTTTTCTACTTAGGGTGACATTTACTGTCTCATAATAGAGTTCTAAAAGACAACGGTTCTCACCATTCTATCCACTTAAATTTTAAAAATCAGGTTAATTAGAAATTCCTGATCTAATAAGCACATACAATTTGTGTATGAAACCAAACAACCAAAATTATGTAGCAGTTGTAATTGTTACAATAACATTCAAAATGCAGTCAACATTTTTGAAGAATCCCATTAATATGAAAATACAAAAGAAAAAGTATGTACTTTGAGTATTTGATAGCTTCAGAGTTACAGGATCTACAAATAATTTCAGTTTTATTAGATTAAATATACTTTGTAGTAGAGTCCAACAGTACATTCCTTGTGAATGGCATGTGAAAGTTATCACCTTTATAATCAAAACCATGTGACTCTAAAATAACAAAAATAAATAAACTTACAAATTTAATGTTCGTTAACTGAAGAATTAGAGGTAAACCAAATGAAAATGTACTTGCTGGGCTATCCTAGCTGGGATTTTTCTTTGTTTCTTTCTATTAAATAAAATGATCATTCTACTGGAAACAATCACCACAGTTTTCTATTACTATTCTACATTATATTATAGTATAGTATAAAATACATTATTTTTATCATTGTTCTCTTTAATCTAAATATCACTACCAAATTCACTTTTTAAAAAAATATTCTCATCACATCACTACTTTATTGTTTTAATAATAAATCTTCACAGCTATTCAGAATAAAATCTAGAGTTCTTTATAAGCCTTTCTATGATCTGCTACCAATAGCAGCTTTTAAAATGAGCTCAGTGCTGCTTTTTCACCCAAATTTTAATTAGCCAACCAATCACTTCTCATATAGTCTGAGCATATAATACTGCTCAAAAGCATTCTTTCCTTCTGAAATAACTCATCTCAACCTCAGTTGACTCTGTATCCTTCAAGGATCCACAAAAAACTGCTGTATCACTTTATTAACTTCACTGGGTAGTAAGTCATCTCATGCCTGAGAGGCTCCATAACGCTGTATCTCTCTCAAGGCTTTTGTAACTTGCGGAGTCTATATGGTCCATACCCATTCCTCACTGCTGTTACTGGAGAAGAGTAGCTCCTTGAAGGCAGGGTCTAAATACTTGATTGATCTCTAAATCCCTCCAAGGCCGAGCTGTTTTGAAAGCACTCAGTAAATATCTTTTAAATAAAGAAAGAAATGAAAATGAAGATTTTTACAAGATTTATTATGTTTATTATTGGAACTAAGTTGCCAACAACAAATCATGTAGTAGTTTAACTACGAAAGAAATAAATGATGAAAAGGTAATAATCTGAATAACTTTATACGACCCACTTATGTTAGGTTTCATTAGTAATACTAAACACTTACTTCCTTCTCCATCATCTGTCACTCCCAACACCAATCGAAGAAGGCACTGGGCATGTTTTCTCTCCTTCAGTAGCACTTCAGCATAGCCCGGAAGACGAAGAAACAATCCAAAAGCAGCCAAAGAATGGGCTGGTATAGGAGACATGGTCTGTACTGCTGACTTGATGGGTGGAGGTTCAGCTGCGATGGTTTCTGGTGCTTCATAAACTAATTCCCCTGACTGTTCAATGGTCACCCACTCAAACTGATCGCTATCCTTGGGCTTTTCCTGAGTGGTGGATGTTACAACCGGGGCACTCACCTAAAGGAAAAATAAAATTTTTTTTTAATTATTTGCATATTTCAATACCAGGTTCAAATTAATCACTTCAAATGATCTCTTTAAAATATATAAAGATCAACAAAGGGACTTTTTTTTTTAAATAAGAACCTTCCAAACACAGGAGTTACATGATATCAAGAGTATGGTGGTATCTGTCAAATATCTCTGGTTTAAAGTCACCATTTTATCCTTTGTTAATAGTTGAGTAGATAGATTCTTTGAGACTATATAAACATCTTGTTTGAAACTATACAAACATCTTGTACTGACCCATTACAACTAGTAATTCTGTAATTCTTATCTAAAACAGTAATTACTATGGTGGTTGCCAAATAACAACTTTCTAATTCTATCACTCCTTCTACATGTATTAGTTATCACTGTACTGTAAGTATTCCCTTCTTCCCCATCTATTTATTTATTAATTTATACCAGTATATGAAGGGGGACCCAAAAAAGTGGAATTATCTTCTGGAAGGCAGGTCCCTTGTAGTAAAGGCATCCCCTGCTGGGTGAGTGTTCTAGGAACCCATCTATATGGGTGCACCAGCTGGTGTTGTTGTGAGAGACTGTATTCAGCTTTAAATTTTTTTTTTTAAGACTCTTTCAATGCATTTGCCCATTTCATGATGGGTGATTTACAAGCACACCTGCCCACACTAGGCTGAATGTTCAGCAGTTTTTGACCAAAAAATGCAGGAACCCGGTGCCCCACCCTATTAACCTGATATTGCCCTATGTGACTTTTTTTGTTTCCCCAGATGAAAAAAGTCCTCAAAGGGAAACATTTTGCTAATGTGGAAGAGGTGAAACAAAAAATGGCAGAAGCACTGAAGGGCATCAAAATCAGTAAGTTCTAAAAGTGTTTTGAGCAGCAGAAAAAAGTCTTGATAGGCATACTGCATCAAATGAAGAATACTTTGAATGTGACTAAACATGTAAGAATGTATAAACAAATTTTTATAAATAAATTCTGGGTTATTTTTTGGTGCCCCCTCCTAGATTCTAATGCTATTGTATAGGTTATAAGATTCTATTATTTTATTTGAGGCCCAAATAGAATCAGACTTGGTTAGCAGGACTCCTTTAAAGCAAACTTCTGTATTCAGGCTGATCTAGTATACCCCCTTCCCCAATCCTAGAATTTTCCCAAGGAGCCTCGGTCCTGAGAATGTGACGTTAATCGGAAGTAGGACCTTTCAGATGTAATTAGGTTAAATGAGGTCATACTGGGTTAGGGCATACCCCAAATCCAAAGACTGGTGTCCTGAAAAGAGACACACACACAGCCATGTGCAAACGCAGACAGTAACCGCAGTGGTGCCACTATGAACCGATGAATGCCATCAACTGCCAGCAGCCACCAGAAGCTCAGAAGAGGCAAAAAAAGAATTCCTCTCAAGAGCCATCACAAAGAGTGTGGCTCTATTAACACCTGATTTCAGAGTTACAGCTTCTTAAACCTTAAAAGAAAAATTTCTGTGTTTTAAGCACCCAGTTTGTGGTAATTATTAGTATTAGTAATCTAATACTAAGAAATGTGAGATATAATATACTAAGAACATGAAACGAGAATAATTTTCCCCACCTTATTGAACAAAGAATTTTACATTTACAATTCACCATGCACCACACTACCCCCATTAATAAGAGAGTAACAGTAATATTAATGAACAGGTGAAGAGGTTAAAGGAATGTTTTATAAACTATCTAAAATAGAAATGGCACCTAAAAGAAAAGAGTAAGTTAAGCAAAAAGACAGTCTGTACTTGAACAGAAGTGTACACTGCTATTTCACTCTCCCATTTACAGCAATATCCATAAATTAGTATCGCACCTAAGGAAGCACAGAAACAAGATGTTACAGTATGACGACCACAACATCAATGTAAAGGCTACAGGGTAATGAGTTGGGCAAATATGCTCAGTCTTCAACATTTCTTCAGTACCAAGTAATTTACACAAACACTTATACTCAGAGACTAAGTGAAACAGTACATCCAAAAAGTTAATATAAGTTAAAAAAATATTTCTCAATGAAGCTGGGGGAAAAAAGTTGTAAATGAAAAAACAAACAAAAGAAGAAAGGGCTTTGTCTGCCATGAAATGATGTATTCAATTAGGAGTCCTATCTTACCTGCTGAATTACTTCTGGATAGAGCATGGGGAGTCTTTCGGCAATAAGAGCCAGTCCACCCATTCCTGCAAACACTTGTAACGGTGACTGAATGGGACACGTTTCAAGCAAAGATTCGTCTAGTACCCCGTCCATACATTCATCACTTGGAGTGAGAGCCTCATCTTCTGGACAGCTACCAAGTAAATCCCCATGATCTAGAATAAAATAAAAACAGGTAAGAAAGAACGTTTTTATAATACTATTGCATTTACAAAGCAGATACTGTTGTCATCCCTTTCATCAACAAAAGAGTGTAAGCATCTTACGTGATTCAGACGTATCTATGTAAGGGTAGATGAGACAAAAATGTTTAAATGGCTTCTGATGTTGCCTCCTATAGCCTTGCTACTGAAAGTGTGGTCCAGAGACCAGTATCTTTGGCACTGCCTGAAAGCTTCTGAGGTATAGAATCTCAGGTCCCATCCTAGACCCACTAAGTAAGAATCTGCATTTTAATGGTCTGTAGGTAATTTATAATCATATTGAGAAGCACTGTCTTGTAGGCCTAATGGTTAGTTACATTCTATGTGAAATTAAGCAAGTCCTCAGAGATTCACAACAAACAGTAACATGTGCACATGTGAGGCTCTCAAGTATCCAACGAGGAAAAACTGAATAATGATAAAGACTTCTTACTAAAAACTAAAAATTATACCATATTGGTTTAGCTTCAGATCACTCACAAAGGCAAACCAAAAGGGTTAATTTTGGTTTAATTATTTAATAATAATTAAGTAGTGAACTTTGAGGGTAATAATGTTTATGAGCATGAAATATCACTTCATGTTATCAGAAAACTGAAAATACTGAATTGAGATTCTCACTTTGATTATAAAATGGTAATACACATGGCTCACGCAGAAATGTTAGAAAGCACACATGCTTATAAAGTAAGTGGTACTCTGGTAGGAATTAAGATTAATTTCCAATGGAAAAATGGCAATTTTTATATTTACAAGTAACTCAGTCATAAAGAAAAATACCTTTATGTTAAGTTGATGTAAAGAAAAACAAAGGTAAATTAAGTCACCAGCTCTAGAAATCCCTGACTCCTCAGATTATAGACTGCATTTTTTAAAGGGTATCATACACTTACCTTTTTCAGGGTGTAGTCTTTTAAAAGAATCTGTTTTTGACAGACTTGGGTCTGTGATAACTCTCGACCCCAATTTAACAGTCAGATCTATTGAACGGTAACCCTGAGGCAGTTTCCGGTCATACAGGAGAGTCAAAAGTTGAGCAAGGGTCATTTCAGGAGGCAAGGGCTGGCCTAAAAGTGACAGAATTAAGTTAAACCTGGAATCCAAGGAGACATTTATGATTCAATTTACTCAATTACTTAATGTTTTTACTAAATTATAGGTAGGAGTTTGATTCTGACTCCAAATTCAGAACAATTTAATATCAGCCCACGGAAAGTTTACAAAACTTAAAATCTATTTCTGATGTATGTGAGCAATAAATGATGCCTGTGGAAGTTAGTCGCTAACCAATCCCACCAAGATCTTCTGAGGCACAGCAAACAGAAACGAAGAAAGAGATATTCTTATAAATCTGTGGTTGGTAAAAACTTTTTCATAAAAGGCCAAATAATAAATATACCAAGCTATGGAGACCATACAACTTCTGCTGCAACAACTAACTCTATCATTATAGCTATGGACAATACATAAATAAATGGGGTTAGCTTTATTTCGATAAAACTTTTTTTTTACTAACAAAAAGGCATCTAGTTCACCAGCCATAGTTTGCTGACCTCTGCTATAAATTAACCATGTAAAAGTTAAGGAAGAAAACCCATTCAAAGTTAGTTGGAAATTTGATTGTAAAGATACAGCACAAAAACAGAGATAAAATAAAGGGATATCACTATGACCAATACAAAGGATACTGGACAAAGAATATGTTTTAGCTGGGCAGAAAACATTGCTTAACTATCTGTCAGTGATACATTTAAGAGCTTTACTGCTGGAATTAACTATTTAAAATCTGCCTCACAATGCTTCCTACATAACTTGTGAACACTCCAAAACATTACTAGCACTGATTACTCCCTGGTACACTGTCAGCGAAAGTTAGGAGGCTAGGAAAGCATAAGTATGAAATATTACAGTGCTAAATGTTCCTCACTTCTCTTGGAACTGCATGAACAAAGTCAGTAATTCATTTATCTCATCAATAGCATCTGCTTAAATATGATGCTGGTTATCATACATGATTTATATAACTGTGAGGGTCTTAAAATTTGTGAGGTGTTCCAGCCTACGGACATTACCGGCCAACAGCTTGTGGAACAGGTGGAACACCGGGACAGTGATGATCTTGTTGGCCGCCTCTGCTGCCGAGGAAGTGCTGCCCACTTTATCAGGTGCTGTCCTCCCTCTCCGGGACGGGGGGCGAGGCGGGGTGGCGGACACGGCACGCTTAGATTGGGATTTCAGCCCTGCAGGTAAAAATCAGTAAGACTCAATGTAGTCAACACACTAATGAAGTAAAAGTGTATCTCGATGATATTTTGATAAAGCACCACATTCCTAACCAAAATATAGAAATGTTTCTTCTAACTTAACATCTGATCTCCTGATTCTACTTGTCCTTCATGAGACTCCACAAGTAATTTTGGCTGCACTTGTAATTATTTTCCAAGAAAGTAAAAAATGTTGTCCACTACTGTATTCTATGAGATACCAGTGAGCATCCATTTACTACAAAGTAGTTTGTACAAATATGTGTAGGAAATCTTCTGTCCTTAATTTTTCTCTGACAGATGGATTAAACTGAACGAGAGGCCCGCTATCTGAGGAATAAGGTGAGCTTTCTCTTTTGAAAGAAAACCATCACACCTACGTCAAGGAATGTATCTTCCCAAATTACCAGTTTTCTAGGCCTTTTTTTCATCCTGCACCTAATAGTAACAACTCATTTTCAACCAATGTTCTTTTAACTATTTTTATTTTCTGATTTTATGTAAGGAATAAACACATCATAAATTACAACTGGTGAATACTTTTTCATTTTACTTTTGCTTTTTTTAAAACAAGGAAGTTATAAAAAAATTCCTTAACACAGTGGGTTTGTAACAGTACAATTCTCTGTACACTATTAAGCTGAAATGTGATATCTAAACTATTCTCATACCTCCGATATGTGAAGACATACTGTAAGCTTTGGACATAAAGTAAATTTAATAAGTCCACTACCAAAGAATAACAGATTTCTGTTGTAATATTTTTATACTTAGTATTAAGGCTTCATTATAGTCAGCCATTTGCATTAATACTTTATATTACATGAAGTTCCTATAAATATAAATTGTTATACTACACAGAAACCCAAAGAGAATAAAAATTATAACAAGCAGAAAGCATACCTGAAGCAACAACAACACTATAGTTGTCCTGAAATCCATTTTCTGCCTTAACTTTTTCTTTCTCTTCATGGTTTTTCTTTTCTTTGTCATCTTTTTGCTCACTGATTAGTTTAGCAGTGATACTTGGTGTATCTGTTAAGAAAAAATTTCATAAAATACACTGCTTTTCAAAGCTGTTAGAAAGGGAAGTGATAAATATTATTAGCACTACTTGTAGGTAAGTGGATGTAGAAAAAATACTATGAGACAAAGTCTGATAACCTGTCCTTGCTGATATCAATGAAAGGGCCTAACCACGGTTCTTAGGTCAACGTACTAAAAATCCAATCTCTAGAAAATATACACATTACTTATAGAGGCAGTGGAAACCATTACCATGAAAACTTGTTTTCTTTTAGGTATAATTCAATCTGCTTGCCACCTAAATCTAATTTGTTCCTCACAACATGCATATCAAGAAAGAGTATTATTTTCAAAAAAAAGGAAAAAGCCTTAGCAGGGTCACTGCAAACCTGTAAGGGCAAACATGGAATTCAAGCCCATGCCACAGCCTCCCATTAGACTCGCAGTTACTCCACACACAGAGTGCAATGAAACAAATGTCAATTAATGGAGATTTCCTGTTTTACTGTCTTTATTTAGTTAGAAATCTCACATGACAATGTAATGTACTTAAAAATGACAATTAAGTACTTTCACAGTTAGTACTCTCTGAATTAATATTTTCTTTTATTACACTGGAATATGGCATGCTATTGAAAATTGTGAAAAAAATGGAGACCATATATAATGATATAATTTAACCTTTAAGAAATCCAAATAGCTCAATGAAATTTTATATTAGAAATGTTTTTCACTAAGTTGATATGATTAATATAAATTTTTTTACTTTTCTAACTTAATTATGATCCAATGACTTATAATGTTTAGAAAGGTGAAATGGCCATAGGATAAAACAGCATCTTTTGTATTATTTCCCTATTTTACAGCTTTCTTTAAGTATGTGAAAATGTCCAGTAATCTCAATTTTTAGAGATTCTTCCTAACTGCAGATTGTGTTTAGACAGATTCTGCTTTTGTGAAATTAAAAAATTCTGTAAACACAAAAATAATACATAATAAAACAATACATTTTATTTTCATACAAAAACAACCAAACAACCCGAAATGGCAAAAATAGTTACACAAATATGCTAAGTGAAATAAGCCAATCAGTGTGAAAGACAAATATCACATGCTCTCATTTATATGTGGAATCCAAAGAACAAAATAGACACAGAAGTATAGATACATGGAACAGAATGACAGCTGTAGGGGAGTGTGGAGGGGGACTGAATGAAAGGTGGCAAAGGGATTAGCCTAAGAACATGTATGCATTTACCCAAGGACACGGACAATGATATGGGGACTGACTGATGGAGGGAAAGGGAAAGGGGTGGGGCTGGGTGGACAAGGGCAAACACAGAAAAAGCAGAGATAACTGTAATGGCATAAACAATAAAAAAATAGTTACACAGGGCAGAATGTAATATTTAAATAATTAAAACACAATCAATACAGCATAATCAAATAGGAAAACACGTAAAGATAATTAGGTGATTAGAATTTATATGTTATCCCATTCACAAAATTAAAAGGTACCACTAAGAAAACAAAGACAAACTAAGCAAACAACTAGAACAGAAACCGAATGACAGAAATGGAGAAAAGAAGCATAATTGGTAGGTACAAAATAGACGGGAAAGTTAACAATAGTATAGGAAATGGAGAAGCCAAAGAACTTACATGTATGAACCATGGACATGAACTAAGGGGGGAGGGGGATGCCAGAGGAAAGGAGAGTTCAGGGAGGAGGGGGATAAAGGGAAGGAAAAAAAATGGGTGAACTCTAATAGCATAATCAATAAAACATACTTAAAAAAAGGAAAAAAGAAAAGGTTTCTCACTTTCTCTTTAAAATTGTTCTGGTTTGCATTTCCATTCTGGCCAAGATAAAATAAAGACCAGATTTACTCTCCCATCTAAAATAACTAAAAATTAAGAAAGCATATGAAATAATAGTTTTCAGACCCCCTGCAAATCAGGAAGGCAGGGCAGTGACAGCAGGAGAGGAAAATCATATCAGGTGAAGCCTAGGGTCTCTCCAGTTTATTGCCCTGGGAGTTTCCCAGGCCACAGCTCAGCACAATCCAAGTGTCACCTAAGGTAAGGGTACAGAGCTGGGTCACCAGGAAGTCAAAGGCAGCTGGATGCAGTTTGCAAGGCACAATGCCAGGAGGAAAAGATAGTACACGGTATAAATTATCCCAAATTTCAAAACATAGGAGAAAAAAATGAAACAAAGCTTCAGTGAGCTGTGAGCAACTTCAAGAGGCCTAATAAATTGGATACGGAATCACCAAAGGAGGGGAGAGAAATGAGTAGAGAGAAAACAAAGGTCAAAAATGTCCAAATTTGATGAAATGTATAAACCCACAGATTCAAGAAAATCAATAAAGTATAATAATAAGAAAGATGAAAAAAACTGTAAGGTATAATATACTACTCAAATTGCTTAAAACCAATAGTAGAAACTAGTAGTAGCAAAAATATTGACATATAGCCTTTATTATTTGAAAGTAGTATTCTCAAAAGCTCTAGGAAGTAGGTAAAATAACGTGGATCAAGTGTTTTAATACATGTTGATAAGATATATACACACACGTAAATATATCAAAATTACTGGCTATAAATCAAAGTGTGATCTTTGATCACAGGAACAAAACATAGGTAAATAGAGGTTAAATTCAGCATTTTTTTTTTGATGTTTTCTCAAGAGGACTCTTTCTTGACCTCTGTACTAGGACATAGTGTTTCCAAAGCAATCAGTTTATTTTTTTTAAATTATAGGTAACAACGGGACCTTATGTATAAAGTAGTCTAAATAATAGAATATGACATTTTAGCAAAAAGCTTTCTTTTACATTAAAATAAACAAAGCATGGTAAATTTCCAATTACTTCACACTACAGTAACTAAGCTTTTCCATTATCAAGTTAACCATATGAAATCTCAATAATTGAATTTCAGAACTCTTCCCCACTTCTTCCTTCCTTTATTTAATTAATTTATATTTTTTTCTTCATCATAGAAGGGACAATTTCAGGGATCTATAAAAAAAAGTCTGTAAAATCTGGCCCTGGCCAAGTGCTCAGTTGGTTAGTGTCAAACTGACATATCAAGATTCTGGGTTTGATCCCCAGTCCGGGCACATGCAAGACTCAACCAATGAATGCATAAATAAGAGGAACAACAAATTGATGTTTCTCTCTCTCAAATCAATATTTTTTTTAAGTTTGTAAAATTTAATTATCAGAAAAGTAGTTGTAACAGATAAAGTGGACATTTTTTAAATAGAAAAAAATGTTATATATGCATTTATATAGTATTCTACCATTTTATTGAGTAATTTGTGAAAAGATAAAAGAAATACAAATTTATGCACACACTTGCATTAGATGCACTACTAAAACTTGAAAAGAATCTTTTCAACCTTATTTTCTCATTGAGATCATATGCACTCCCATGGTTTAACTTACCATTCATATATGGTAACAACTCCCAATCTCTTATACCCAATTTTTTTTAAGCTGAGGTTTGTATTTACAACTGATAACCAGACATCAACAGTTTTTTCTGAGATGCTATTAACTTCCTTCAGTTGTCAGTGTCCCTAAAAACTTAGGCATTCCCTCCAGTGTGCAGAAATATACTTATATTTACATTAAAATGTAAACAGTTAAATTTCCAGCTTGTTTTTAAATCTGACAACATACATAAGACCATATATACTCCAAAGGACAGAATATGTGTCTTCTTCACTATTGTTGGGTTGGCCAAAAAGTTTGTGTGGCTTTTTCCGTGAGACGGCTCCAGCAGCTGGTTGTCTTTAACTCCACTCCGAGCACCTTTGTTAGACTGTATCTGACAGCTATGATGTCAGCAGGCATTTAAAAAACCTACCAAAATGGGCCAATTTTTGTGTATCCATTTTAATATTGAAGATGGAAAAAAACCTGCAACATTTTCACCATAATATGTTTTATTATTTCAAGGAAGGTAAAAACACAACTGAAACACACAAAAAAAGATTTGTGCAGTGTACAGAGAAGGTGCTGTGACTGACAGAATGTGTCAAAAGTGGTTTCTGAAGTTTCGTGGTTGAGATTTCTCTCTGGACGATGGATGTTCCACAGTCAGGTAAACCAGATGAAGTGGATAGTGCTCAATCAACCTTATACCACGAGGGAGAGAGCCACTGAGGCATACTTAAAATATCCAAATCAATAAAGTTACTGGTGAAAATGAACAATGTCTTTTATTTTACAGAAAAAAAAAATAGACTTTTTGGCCAACCCAATATATCCCTAGTACAAACTACTGTGCTTACAAATAGCAGATACTCAATGAAATCATTTACTGATTAAGATTTCTGAGGGGCAATGAACTCAAACCATCCACAGCTGATTTGCATTCTGCCATCAAAAACTATGTTTTTCTAAGTTAATGAAAATTGTTCAAAGGCACCATGTGAGAGTTTTTGAAATACATGTAAGAAATCACGGGGAAAAGTTCTGTCTGCTTTCTTAGCTATTATAAGGAATAAAGTCACCAACCAATTATACCTACTTATTTTCATCTTCTGAACACTCATCTATTCCCTAGATTTACTAAATGTTTATTACTATCATCCAAATTAATACTATGGAATTTATCTAATATAAAACACCCAAGTGGCTTATCATGAGAAAATTCTACCAACAGCTTCCCATAGCTTGTCTACATACCCAACTACCCATTCTGTCATTGCTGTGCACAACACACACACACCAAACAAAATAAAGGAGCTGAAATGCATTGTACATTTTGTTTTGTTCACCAGCTACTTACTCATGCCTCACAATGTGAACATATCTTGACCTTTTCTAGCCATTAAATGGTTGGTGAGTGACTGAATACAGTGAAAGAATAAATAGTGATAAAAGTAATAAAATTCCAAATGCATTTAACACAAGGTTAAAGAAAACTTATCGCTTAAATCTGACTTGCCTGACACTCTGTCGAGAACTTCTGATAACGTTGTTGACACTGGCAAGTGAAGCGTACGGAACTTGTGGCCGGCTCCATACATTGGGTGCTGGATGACATGGCTAGTAGCATTGATTCTACCTTTGTACAGCTGAAAATTCAAAAGAAATCAAGATGTAATTTTTTGAAATACATACCATCAAAAACATTTGTAAAGACATAAAGGAATAAAAAGTTCAACAATGCATACAAAACATAAAGAGCTTGTTTTATGGGTTTATTTAAATGTGGCACATTTATTTGTCATGTGATTTGTTCGTCAACTTTTACATTAGCACTTTTGTACTTAATATGTTACTTTGCTCCGAATCAAATTATACTATTCAAGGCAATGTATAAATCAGGTTATTCTAGGCAGAAAGGGTTCTCTAAAAGAGATTTTAAAGTCATATCATGAAGCATAAAACTTGTTCTAATTTCAGTTTCCCTTATTAGAAATTAGAACGTAGAGATGACTGCAAACTCTGGTATGAAATGGTAAAGTATCTTTACAAACAGCTAATCATTATAATTTAACTATTAATACTCACCGGACAGGGAGACTGAAGAAACATGGTCACTTTCTCATCCTCCAGCATCAACTGCAAAAATAATCTACGTACAAACCCCGAAATGTTCCCTGATGTAGGAAGGTTCCCTCTTTGAGGAGATGCCTGAAATAGTTCACAGAGAACCTGGCAAGGCAAGAGTTATAAAGTTAAATGTGGTGTTAATTTGCAGTTTCTTATTTTAAATGAAAAAAGAAAAACTAAGAATGTGAATTAAAAAATATATTTGAATACATCAAATAAGCAATTAAAATACATTATTTCATCTTAAAATATACAAATATAGAAGTAGATAAGAAGTTAAAAGTGCAACAAAAATTTCTGTGGATAAGTGATTACTGCTGTAGGGTTTTCACATCATAAATAGCCAGCATAATCAATTTACTTTTAACTTTAATATCAATGTGGTTACAATACATTATAAGGAAAACATATTTATATTGTAAGAAAAACATACTTAAGATCTAGAACCAAGCCTAATTGGGAAGCTAGCAGATGATAAATAGGCCAGAAACACCAAGTTTCATGCTACTCAAAGGCCCGAATCAAATTTTCAAATACCATATTCAGGACCTTGGTTTTAACAAGCATTTCCTTTTAATTAGGCACATTAAGCAGATCTACTTTCCCAATAATTAATTACTTTACACAGTAAAGTATCTTGCTCTTCTTAATAAAGTTAAATCAGTCAGTATTTTTTAAAATTATGACAGCTATTCTTCTAGATGTTAACAAAGTTTCACCTGAATAAGCACTAGCAAGTAAAAATGGTGAAAAAAGAAGCTGATGCCTACCATGTCTCAGACAGACTCGATGCTGGGTAGCTGATACACATTATAATATTTAATCCTTTTAAAAAGTCTTTGAGGCAGTATTACTAACCCCATTTTATGTCAAATATCTTATTAAAGCTCGAAATGAACACAGCGGAGCAGAATCTAACAAAAAGCAGCTAGAATTACTTTTGAAATAATTCTAGCTTTCAAGATTTTTGGCCCCACACACTTAACAGAACAGAATCATCTTTCACATTTTTAATGTGATTTGTCAGGAGCCTCCTGTGTAAAGTGTGCTCCGTCTTCTTCCCCTGAAGCAAACCAACACTTGGGGCACTCCAGTCACTACAAACTGCAATGCCTTGATGCAGAAAGGGCACTCAGTGACCACCTTCAAGTGGCCAATCTTGCTCCAGAGGCTAATGTGTTGTTTTTTGGGTCTGTTCTTTTCAATTGGAGGAGTATTTAAAAAGGATGAGTAGATGGCCTACACCTAGAATTTCCGTGACTTTGTCCATTATCTTATCAGAAAGATAATGGACAAATTGATTAATGTGACTAATGTGACTGATTTATGTGACAGTTGAGGGAGGGACAGAGGAGACATCAGCACTGTATTTTAATTACGGTCTAAATTCAGACCCTTAAAGGTATCCAACCCCCAAATTTACCACCACCTGGCCTACCACATGCCCCTTTCTTAACTAATTTCACTGGTACTATTTGATAACATCTTAAAATATTTTATGAGACAATTAAAACATAAGCCAGGCTTTCCCCTTTTACCTGTGCCATCAGCTTCTGATTATTAGGGTGGCATGAAATGCACTGTAGGAAGAATGCAACAGTTGCATTCTCAATTGCCGTCCTCTGTTGAGTAGTCAGTCCTGATGTGGTAGCAGAAGAGAGAGAAGCTGATCTTGCACTGGTCTGTTGTGCACCTAAATTATGCCCTCCAGATGTGGACCCAGAGTGACACAATAAAAACAGAAGTGCTGTCCACAGTGGATTGACCTCAGGCCCACCGAGCCAGTCTTTCATAATGTGGCTATTGCCAACTTCCGTCAGAAACCTAAGAACAGGAGCCACCAGGTCTGCCGTGATAGGCATCTTATTGCATTGTTGTGAAACATGATGCCGCCTGAGTTTGTCCTGGGAAGCATCTATGGACTGAGCAATGCTTTCGGAGTAAGAAATGTGGCTAAAGCAGAAACTAGCCAGACTCCTCACAAGAAGAGAAGGCAAACCTGAGTCCAATAATTGATTGATAGCTTCTGGAGACTGAGAAGAAGATGCAAGGGTCGCCAAATGTGATTCAGTTAGTGCAAGAGGTGCTTGTGCATTTTTAGAGTCATCGGTTAAAGATGAACTGAGATCTTGCTTTTTGCTATCATCTGTCATAGACAGTCTGTGGTGACACTGCATTGGAGGAGGCGTGATTCCCATCCAGCCCATCAGCAAAGAAAAGTAACTTGGGTGTACATGGCACATTGAGCAAAGTAGACTGTCAACAGCCTTCTTCAAAACCATATTGCAGGGAAGAGACATGGACCAATTAAAAAGTAACCTACAGGAATAAAAGATTCCATATTAACAACGTGTGTATGTATGTAGGTGTAGATAGATACATATATTTTTAGAAAGACCACACTGTTCTAAATATTTCTATAAGAGAACAATCTATTCTTATGAAAATCACAGCATTTGACACAAATATTATTATATCAGGAATACTGCTTTGATTCATTATTTAAGTGTTTAGATAAACTAGAAGTTAAATTACATGCATAAAATGAGTACACAAAACCAAGAGACCTATATTAAAATGTTTCTACCATTCTATGTGTGACCGCAAAAATTCACATAAACAATAAAAAATAGCCCTATCTGGTAGGGCTCAGTGGACTGAGTGCCAGCCTTTGAACCAAAACATCACCAGTTTGATTCCTGGTCAGGGCACATGCTTGGGTTATGGGCCAGGCTCCCAGTTGGGGGCGTGCGAAAGGCAACCTACTGATGTATCCCTCACACATAGATGTTTCTCTCCCTCTCTTTCTCCCTCCCTTCCCCTCTCTCTAAAAGTAAATAAATAAAACCTTAAAAATAAATAAATAAATAACAAGGAATTGTTTAGTTTGAATTTGATATGGTTGTTAGCTTAAACACATGTTTGCAAATCAAAAACTATTATTGAGTTTTGCTAGTAAGTCACGGATCACACCAACTGGAGGGGCGAATACAACAATGGCTGACTGGAGGACAAAAGGCCAAGCTTGTATGAGTCATGGAGCACTTCAGAAATAGGTATAACATTCTGCTACAGACCTAATCAGTTATCAGGCAGTAAATTCAACAAAGCCTCAGCTGACATAATGAAGAAATATGGGCCCTGGCTGGCGTAGCTCAGTGGATTGAGCATGGGCTGCGAACCAAAGCATCACAGGTTCGATTCCCAGTCAGGGCACATGCCTGGGTTGCAGGCCATGGCCCCCAGCAACCGCACATTGATGTTTCTCTCTCCCTTCCCTCTCTAAAAATAAATAAATAAAATCTTTAAAAAAAATTAAAAAAAAAAAAGAAATATGGGAAGTGAAACCTACTTATCAAAAGAACAATTGTTAACAGGCATCGAAAAAGTAGTAAAAGCAACTAATTGTACAAACCAGCTGAAGTAGTAAGTCTTCAAAATTTCTAGCTATACTCTTTATCCACAGTTACGGATTAAAGATAAAAGAATCTGACGGGTAAATTAGCAAATAGGGTAACCACTAGGAACTATAGCTTATAGCATATACATTAACCATTTCAATTTCAGGTTACAAAAATAGGCAATGACACTAGTATTTCTTAAAACATGAAGATTAATTAAATTTTTGTAACATCTTCATTTCAAAATTGCATCTGGATATATTTAACTACTGAAGTATTATTTTTATCCCAACAAGCATATAAAATACTGTTTCAAGTGAAAACCAAAGTGATGTAGTCCTGGAAGTTGGGAGTATAAAGAATTTCACAAACCATACTTACTCAAAGAGGTCTCGGTCCAGCAGTGCTGGTAAGTCATACTCCACAAGCAGCTCATAACTATGCCACAGAATTGCGGCTACACAGTGCAGGTGAGAAGGGGACGGCATGAGAAGGCCATACTCTATTGCTGAGGACTTGGGGAACGTGTTGCTCACCAGGCCACTCCTCTTCATAGCAGCCACTCGTGCAGAATCACTGACCCATTTTAACAAGGCCTGAATTCTTAAAAGAAGAAAATGAATTCAAATAACTAATTATGTCACAAATGGCATTTAATATGGATAAGCATCACCACTGAATGTGAGAAATGTATTTATGAGAATAACATACTAATTATTCTCGATAATTTTAATCTAAAATAAGAGAGAATAGGAATTATATAAGCAACAAGGATATAGTTCAAGTTTTCCAATAACCTTAACCAATCTTAACCAATGAAAATGTTTGAGGTAACAACTATAGTTCAACAAACACTGACTAATTCTTACCCCATTTGTAACAATATATATAAATCTAGAATTATAGGACAAACTCACCTTCTCTTTTAAATTTTCTCTCATCTTATGACAAATGACAATCTACAGCAATAATCTGGAGCTTATTCTCCACTGTGCAGAATCACACACAATATAGCGTGTCCCCTGGTCCCCATCTACTCACCCTCCTTTGCTCTGATGACAGAATACTGCCCCAACGAATGTACTTTTCCAAGTGTCATCCTACCCTCAATCCCTTGGAGGTGGGGCCCACTAACTGAGAGCAAACGAATTTTAAAAGCAATAGTGCTCTGAAGTTTAAGAAACAGTTTTGCTAAATTCTTAAAACACTATTTGTTTTTGTTTGCTTTCAAATTTCTATTTTTTTTTTTAATTTTTACCCAAGGACATGTTCATTGATTCTATAGAGGGGACGGGGAGGGAGAGAGATAGGGAGAGAAATATCAATGCGAGAACACCCATCAGTTGTTCTATATATGCCCCAACCGGGGACCAAACTCCCAACCCAGGCATGTGCCCTGACCAGGAATCAAACCCACGACCTCTCAGTCTACAGAACGACACTCCAACCAAATGAACCACACTGGCCAGTGCTCACATTTCTATTTTAAACCATCAGATCCTTTGTTTCTGGATAAAGGAAATAGGGGTAGGAAGGTGTACATAAAAATTTATGTTTCACGCTGACAAAATCTCTAGAAATTGTATAAAAAATAGTCTTAACTTTCATGAAATGATCCAAGGAGAAAGTATGACAAATACTTTCACTACAAGTGACTATATGTATGTGTAACCTTAATTTAAAAATGAGTCCTGGTTGCTGGGGCTCAGTGGACTGAGTATCTGCCTGCAATCAAAAGGTCACCTGTTCGATTTTCAGTCAGGTAGCATGAGTGGGTTGCAGGCCAGGTCCCCAGTAGGGGGCAACGCCACCCACTGAAGTTTCTCCCTCCCTTCCCCTCTTTCTAAAAAGAAATAAATAAAAATAACAATAAAAAGGAGATCATTATATACCTGTCTTTTGTTCCAGGATCCTGAGTTGTCCCAAGCTGGTAAAGAATATCTATAGTAGAGTCAGAAGAGAGCCCATTCAGTCTTCCAAAAAGTAAAGGGCTATTCAAATCTTGCAATAAATAACCAAAAATAAATAAATAAAAGCTTGTTAAATAAGCAAATGGGATGAGAAGATCAGCACAATTTAATTTTAAATTTTTCATTAAAAATAACTCTCCTATAAATCCCAACAACAACAAAAAACAAACTCCAAAAATGATGAAGCCATGAATGGAAGTTAATTTCAAAAACACACTTAATCACAAAGCACACAGTTCGACTGACACTGCTCTGCAAACAGGTAAAAATTAAAATACCAAAGTTAACGGTCACCTGTAGGATCACTGCCTGACGCTGCACAATTTCTCAGCAGAATGTCTATGAGCTTCAGGCCAATGCGAGTGGACTGCAGGCCTATCTTCACAAGCACAACCTCGATGTTGGGCGAGTGCATTCCGCAGTACGGGGACATCAGTAAGGCAGCACAGGTTTGCAGCAGATTGGCAGTAGGTGCAGCTGCACTTGCCATCATTCCCTCCAGATCGCTTATGTGAGTAAGGCAATGATGCAATAACCGTAACCATCCAATACTGAAATACACAGCACAAAGTAGCTTATATGATGAATTTACAGAGCTCAAGTTTTTTCAGGAGTAAAACAAAACTTAAAAGATCAGCACACATGTTGTGTTTCATAAATAGCACCAATCTAGAATACCGCAATTATCAATAAAGAATTAAATAATAAGTTTCTCCTATGACACAATACATAAAAATAAAAATGCTAATAGTATTTTGGAACTTTGTGCTTGCTTTTTTTAGTTAGGAAATGGTTTTACATATACACACATATTTATATGTATAAATACAAACTGTATAGGATCAGAGACTTGCAAAAATGTAAAGTCTTGGTAGCTTGGGAATAAAAAAAGTCCCAAATATTTATTATTAGGTTAAGCTTTCAGTAAAATCAGACTATAAAATTTTCAGCAAGCAAAATCTACAAGAAAAATATAAATTAAAGAATATATTCAAGTCCTTGTGTGTATGGCCAGTTTGCATCGTTCAAATATAACCTTTCTGCCGACTAACATTCAAAAATTATCATATAAGACTAGCTCCCTGGTATTCTTATATTCTTATTCTTATATTCTTATATTACCTTCCAATCAAAGAAATGGTACCCACATACACATATACCACACTACACATCATCTCAAGGATTAAACAAACACATAAATATCAATTTTAACCAGATTCAGGGTTCTGCTTTTAGAGAATTATCTCTATTACACTTAATCAAAGCATGTTACTATATAGATACCCATAAAACAAAGAACTTCCTGAAGCCTAAAAAAGAAACCAGAGGATAATTTCACAGGAAGCTTTCTTTAAGAATGAGAAATAAATATACCTTGTTTTAGACACCTGATCTTCAGATGGAAGAAAGGGATTATTAACTGTTGCTGAAGAAGTGGTACCAAAAGCAGTGAGGCCCAGTAACTTAATCTGTGAAAGGCCTAATGTGCTGGCATCTCGTGGACGATGGAGTCTAAGGCAGACAGCAGAGGCTACTTCAGCTTTCACAAGCTGAATTTTAATGTAGGTGAGACCACTTGTGACAACAGGCGTGGACAAAGGCAGCATATTTACCCCATCTGCACTTACTTCAACAGACACTGAGGACGGACAGGCTGTAGGAAGAGAAACATTTAAAAAATCAAACCATTACTAAAGAAAACATAAGTCAGCCTTTACACGTTAGTGGAAATCTCAGTAAAAAAGCAGCATATAGTTAGTTATATTCATTACGAATTTGTGTCAAAAGAAAGTTTATACCCAACTCATACGTCGTCACTAACTCTCACCATAATTGATTTTGGAACCATTTTCCAACATACAATATAAAATCCACAATGCAGTAAAAGTTGCATTTAAAAAATTCTACCATTCACTTAAAAAAGGAACTAAAGATATGCAAACCACATGTACTTGACTCTGCAAGAAAGAAGTCAAACGGGCAATTACTCTATTACTTCTATTTTTCCGACAATTATCACCAACAATATGGGACATCGGATTAACACATTCACTGTTGTAAACAATTTAGGAAGAATGTAAGTTTTAAAAATTACTTTTCTACCAACTTATTTCACTACTACCATATGGCAATGATTTTAAACAGAGCTGAGTTTAGAAATTCTTGCACCTCTTATCTTTTGTTCCCCTTTCAAAATTTAGCCAAACAATCCTGAGAGGATTTTTTGTTTATTTGTTTTAAAAATCTTCTAAAATTGGCCCTGGCTGGTGTAGCTCAGTGGATGGAGCGCGGGCTGCGAACCAGGCATCGCAGGTTTAATTCCCAGTCAGGGCACATGCCTGGGTTGCAGGCCATGTCTCCCAGCAACCGCACACTGATGTTTTTTTCTCTCTCTCTCTCCCTCCCTTCCCTCTCTAAAAATAAATAAATAAAATCTTAAAAAAAAATCTTCTAAAATTGAAGGAATCCAATGAAGTAACAACTGGCAGCTATGATGGGAAAAGAATTTTTTTCCAACATGGAAGTTCATACAGTAAATTCATCTACAACTACAACAAACTTTGACCTTTGGTTTTAATCACAGCTGTAAAATTAGAAAGTAACTTTCGCTGTATGCCAATTACACACCAGGTTTACACTGAGAACTAGACAAGTCCCATCAACCTTTACATTTAATCTCCGTAACCTTCTGAGGTGAACACTGCCCACACCTCACCCAAGCTGACAGACACAGAGACGAAGTAGCCCGAACCCCCACACGAACAAACAGCACGGTTTCCAGTCCCGTCCGTGTGCGCCTCAACACCCTCTGTCATCTCTACTGGAACACAACGTAGCTTCAATTTCTGCTCCAACCCAGCACCAAAATGAAAATGATTTATTTAGCACGTATAGTAGGGAATACCTAACGTACTGATCTTATGTAATGCACTGAGCTCTCCTTTGCAACATCCTTCCTACCTCAATTCCCATGTACAAATTCAATCTATACTTCAAAGCCACCATTTACATGAACTGCTCTTTCTCCTTCCAAATAAAAGCAATTTCTTCCTCATCTTAGATCAACCCCTAAGCCATATACTGACATATTTTACCATGTAACATAGTTATATTTTGACCTGCTAAAACCTTATGGCATAGTATATTTTCCTTCCACTTTATTCATTATATGTTTCTATCTAAAAAGTGTGGACTCCACAACTATAATAGGGCATAATAATAGTCTCATCTTGTAAATATATGAAAAATTTATTCTCCAAAACATGCCAGGGATCTACAAAAACTCCCAGTGCTCTTCATGCAATTATCAAGTGGCATTAGTCAATGAACATAAATGTGATAATTTCAATTCTATGCAAGTTGTTATATTTATACTGAAAAAATTTGAGAACCATCACATATATAAGCTAGTACTTCACACTCCTTTAGGAATACTTGAAAGATTCCCATCCCTCTTAGTGTATTACATGTTTTCTAAAAATTCTTTCACTTAATTTACCTTGTAGTTTTAAAAAAATATTCAATGAAAAAGCACCAAATGAATAATGTTCAAACAATTAAAAAATTCACACCAAAATGTTAAAAATATTACACTCATATTATTACCCTCAAACCATTACAATTTAAAAGGTTTACAGGTTTAATTATTTTACAAAGGGGTGTGGCCACAAATAAATCTCTGCTAACTTCACAATATAGCACTAGTACTGAGGGTCACGCTAGAAACACTGAGACTACTATCTGTAGGTGTATACATTAACTCATTTGACTTAATAAATTTGGGGGAATGAGGAAAGAAAAAACAGTATTAACTATAATATATTTGTACTCCATCAGACATTCAATTTGAAGAGAATAAACATGTCAGTGCATTTCATGGGAATGATTTGGTGGTAATGTTGAATAGTATACTAATAATTTCAAAATTAAGAAGTCTGGAAATCATGTCTAAGTGTTTCACCATTTGCTAAACATATTTCTCATTTTTAAAAGTTTCTTTATAGTAATTTACTTTCATGATGCTTCTTTACAAAAAATATCACTGACTTGCAAGAGAGGCAAGATGAGGCTGGATGTGTATCTCTTTGAGAAGCACTGCTGCGGGAAGGTGGATGGTGAGGTCACACCAAGCCTCCTCCGGGAGGAAGATGTAGGACCAGGCAGCAGAGCGAGCTCTTCTATGGGGGGGTGTGGCCTGCAAAAGCACCTCAGCTGGTTGGGCAGTAGGACTGCTGGAGGTGATCGTACCTAGAAAAGACATTTTAAATAGAAACTCAAAAAGGAAACCCAATAAAGCATCGGCAACTATTCAAATTGTAATAATTACACTAGAAGATTTTTAAATGTGAACATTCGATAAAACGAATGTACTTACTACGCTTGGCATGATTTGTCACAATATTCATGTAACATCACAACGGCCAGTCAACTGGCAGATGACAAGTTCATTTTTAATTGCTGCCTAGTTTATTTTTATTTATACTCACGTCAATGGAAACTAAAGCAATAACAAATCTAGCACAACAATCCTCAAGTAAATGAAGTGGAAAAAAAAATGTCCAATATAGTATTCAACTTGAAAATAATCTCTTTCATTCTAAGTTGGCAATGCTCATAAATCATAAGAAAAATATAAAAGAAACTTTATAGACTGAAAAAAGGAGTAAACAGCAAAGGTGGAAGTTTCTTAAAAAGAAAATACCACTCAAAGTAAGAAGGAACAGGATCTTTAACATTTACAGTGGAAACTGACATATCTGCTATTTAGTTTCCTAAATTGTGTCTTTATTTAAACCCAAAACAAACCAACTATTACTGTTAAAGAACTATTAAAAATGTCCTTCTAACCAGCAGATGTTTTAAAAAACCACTACCTTTAAAATCAAGTGTTTTAAATTAAAAAAGTAATACTGTAACATGATATTCTTCAATAACTATTTTTGTTTCATTCCAGTTAATAAACTACTTAAATTCATACCAGTAATATTTCGTAATTTTTCCTTACCCAGAGGTGCGAAGTTATGAATTCCTTCTGCATTGTCAGGCTCAGAAGCAAGTATTCTTGTTTTCAAAGTGCTGTCAACAGCTTTACTCGGACCAGAGTCAAGAAATTTCATAATAGTTGACACCATACTTCTTGCAGTGTTTACAATAGCTCTTGTACTAGTAACCATATTGTTGCAAATAAGCTGAACACCACCTAGATTTACAAAAAATACTAAATGAAAATTATCTTAAGATAGATGGCTTGACATCTAATCAACTTTCATAGAAGACTACACCAAAATGAGAATATAACATACTATCAAATGATGACACGTAAAAGACAATTTTGGAATTTTATCTCACCCATATCATGGAATGCTTTCAAGGCATCACTAGTGTCCAATACTCTCAAAATGAACCACAATAATGGTTCAGATAACTGGCAAGTAGCAAGAGACCCCTAAAACAAAAACAACAACCAAAAAAACCACACATGTATATTGTAATTTTAAAACAGTGGTTATTATTACAGTGAATTAGGACAACTAAACTTCTTACCGAATGTAACATTTTTTCTAGTTTACTATAAAATGACACCTTTAATCAGTCACTAAATATAAAATGTGTCCTAAAACACCTAACAACTCTTACCTGAATCAAAAGGGAAGTAAGGAGTCTCCTCTCAGAATTCAGAGCATACTTTTAAACATCTGTCTTTACCTACTATTATGACTTTTACCTTAAGTGAATGTGCATTCATTTTCCACCCCCATTGGACACTAACTTCATTTAAAAATTAATCTTCCCCAAATACACCTGTATCTTCCAATGAAGAACTACATATGCAATAAATATTTAAGAAAATAATAATTATATACTGATATAAAAAATTCCTTTAAAATTGTGTTTTAAAATCTGCATTTGGAAGACTACAAGTTAAAATCACACTGGTTCCTAAAATGTCATTTTATAAAAAGGAAATATAAAAAGCAGTAATATTCTAACATTTTTCTTTTGAAATTACCCTAATCTGTTTTAACTGAAAGGAAACTAAGCAACATAAGCTTGAAAAAATACTCATTATATTTTCATATGTAATATGACATTAGATATGACAACATTTCAATATTCAACTATGACATTTTTAGGGGAAAGGGAAAAACTTCCTGGGACAATAAGAACAATCTATGACTATGTTAAGTGTTTTATTTTTGCATCTCTCTGGTCATCTCTGACAATTATCACTTCAAAGAAACTACTCTCCAACTTCTCCTAGTAATTTACAGTTCTCCCCTGCTCACGCTGTCCACTTTCCCACACACAACATGAACACTCTATCTGTCTCAGTCCTATCAATACTTCTCCACTCCCACTGCTAGAAATGACTTAAAGTACCACAACTGCAGAGTTGACTTAAAGTACTTACAACTGTAAGTGCTGCTGGACTGCACTTACCTGTCGGCCCATATATCCACAGGCCATGTAGGTTAAAATTGGCTGCAGCATCATGTGGACTGTAGAAGCTTTTTTACTAAGGGTTGTCAGTATGGTAAATAATCCATCCCCAACTGATATGGCATCTAACCCACCATGAAAGTTTTCATGTTTGGTGAGATGTAATCCACTTGCCCCTAGTTTCAATAAAAAGATTATACATTTTTTTTAAAAAAAGTAAATCCTTAAAAAGCAAAATAAAAGAAAAAAAATATGACTGTATCCCTTACACAAAGAAATCCCAAGAAGCAAAAATATTTTAGGAATGGATTTTGTCACAATTTACAAAAGTTCAATTATTTAAAAAAATTAACACAATATATTAGCTTTCAAGGAGGTAGAAAACTTTAGCAACATATAAATTTTACACTGATGTAGTCATATGTGTCATAGAAACGTTTACTACTTTGAATAAAATTGTATATTTCACTTTTAAGAAAATGTAAATAAATCCTGTTGGTTCCCTAATACAAAATTTAATGTGAAATTCTTCATCTTTATAATGTTATGAATATGTAGCTATAAATTATAGTACCTGCTATATGATATTTTTAATTGATGTTATTTTGTTAGTATCTTCCAGTTTGTTTGTTTTTTTTAGTATCTTCCAGTTTTTTAAAAAAATTTTCATTTTTCAATATTTCAATTTATTGATTTAAGCCACTCTACAAAAGTTTTCCCTAATAAAAATCAGTCATGCTAGGAATTTTACAATAAAGTAACTCTACAATATAAAGGAAAAAAGAAAAGGAATTCATATATTGCTAAAAAGGAAATATGGCACCAAAAACAAGTATAAGATTAACATTCTCTATACGTACCAATTATCATCGCCATGGCACTACTATTACAGAGGCCCAGAGCAGACAAAATCTGGCTCATGATCTGCTGGTTGGCTAACACTAAGTCAGCGACATATGCGGGTGATCCTTGAATGCTACTACTGCTTCCATTACCATCTTTGCCTCCTGAGACTTTTTCTTCATCTGAAACACTGTCCGTCGTATTGGTGGTCACAGACACTCTTGCACTGTATTCCCTATTGCCCGAAAGAGGAAGCTGCACTAAAATGTTAACCAGTTTTAACAAATCAAACATGAGTTGATCTCTTGTCATTTCTCCGCAAACTGCTTTTGCATCACCTGGACGAATGAGGTTGGCAAAGAGTCCCCCAAAGCATGCTCGTGCACCCACTGAGCTGTCCGACCCACTTCGAGACACTACTTTGTCAGAGCAAGTGATGTAGTGGTGCACTAAAAAGGTGACAGACTCTATCACAGCAGAAATAGTACTAACTGAAACGACTTCAAAATTCTGCTCCAGAGTGAATTCTAAGAGTTTTACTTGGGCATCAAGAGGTCCTTGACCTGTCTGGAAGGCACCCCTGCAGAAAAAAAAGAGATACAATTAAAAATCAATCCACTTAAAAAACTTGGAAAAAAGTACACAATACAATAAATCTACATAGTAATTCAACTCTTGGTATTCACTGTTTCATTTTGTAGCAATTGGTTTCCATGCCTTCCTGAATCCTTGTTTTTGCCTCTATTTTATACAAAATCAGAAGTGACTTCCCTTCTAAATAGAAATCTAAAGCACAAGTAAATCTGACAGATGACTCTGAAGCTACAGACTAAATATTTAAATATCACAAGGTACTCCTCATCATGAAATGCACTGTTATGTGGTCCTAGCCAGGTAACTCTGTTGGTTAGGGTGTTGTTCCAATATGCCAAGATTGTAAGTCTGATCCCTGGTCAGGACACATACAAGAATCAACCAATAAGCCCTGGCTGATGTAAGCCCTCAGTGGCTTGACTTCGGGCTTCGAGCCAAAGGGTAGCTAGTTTGATTCCCAGCCAGGGCACATGCCTGGGTTGCAAGTCAGGTCCCCAGTGGGGGCCACATGAGAGGCAACCACACACTGATGTTTCTCTCCCTTTTATGGGTTATAAAACCCATAAATATACTCACTTAAAAAAATACCAAGTAGCTAAAAACAAGATTGATATTTCTTTAACAAATGTTAGAACAAATAAATTTTTGTATGAAAATCTTTCTTGTATATCTCCACACAACAGAGCTATACTAAAAGTCTATACCTCCTGAGTATCTTTAAAGTTCTCATAGTTTATAAAAAGCTTAGTTGAAAAAATGAAATAGTGACTTATTTTGTCAGCTGATTTTATATATATATCATCTAAAAATCTCACAAAATCGTCATGTTCACGTTTTGCAAATAAATGTATGTGAAGCAGAATGCATGCCCTTGGTTTTGTGAATCTCACTTCTTCCTGCCTCTAAGCTTCATTGTGTCTATACTACAAAAGAGCTGAACTACAACCCCACTGGTGTTTAAAAACTCATAAAGAAGGAATAAACACGAATGCGGAAAGTAGCTTGAAATTGAGTTTTCTGCACCAATGTAAGTGCATCTTCACATAAATTTTGCACATTAACTTTTGTACAAGTATTATGAACTGTTTTTTCTAAAAAAAAAAAAACTACTATGGATAAATTATTTATTTATATTATAAGCTACATACTATTCTGATTTCTAAGATCTTAAAATTAATTTTTTAAAAAAAGAAATCATGTATTCTGTAATTTTAACCATTTCCGAAAATATATTTTTAAAATTTTAAATTCTCTTGCGCTTCCAGAATAAAATTAAATAATAAAGACAGCAAATAGCACCTTTAATTTATTTCTGATATTAAAGAAAATTTTTTAAATAATCAAACATGTCAGAATTTGATTTGTTCACCTAGTTTCTTTTAACTTTAAATAAGATGGCACTGTTATATTGTATTCAAAGTTCTTACTAGAAAGTAATGTTGGATTTTATGAAATGCCTACAGTATGATAAAAAGGATTCATGTAATATAATAAATGACATTAAAACATTCATGCATTTTAAGTAGCAACCTTCTATGGTCAGAATTTAATTTATTCTAACATATTATTTGATTTTATTAAAAATTTACTTATGACTTTTATGTGAAATAGTATATAATTTTCTTTAAGCTTTCTTTTCCAGGTTTTATTATTCATAGGTTTCAAATAAAAATCATTGATAGCTTTAATTGTCTATCTGTATTACAGAACAATTGAAAGAAATTCAAGTAAATTTCACCTAAAAAGTTTAGAATAACTTATCCATTAAAACATTAAAAGCAAGCAAAGACTTGACACACTGTATTCCTTTCATAAGAGAGTTCACGATCTGGGAGAGCAATAATAAAATAAAATGAAATAAACAGGGAAACACCAATAAACCCTTCCCCTTTAATCTTACTATCCTACTGTTGATCTGTTCCCAGATATACCCCCCAAAACATGAGGAGGGAAAGTTCATTTAGAGTAATACATATTACTTACAAATCAGGAATATATGTATACATTGAAATTTACCTTTCTGTTGAAAGTATATGAATTAGCTTGAGTAAAAATTCACTGAAGGTTTGAGGACATGTCGAAGAAAGATGCACTTGTAATCGGGTAAGAAATTCTTGCATAGCTTGTGTAGCTGTTGGACCAACCTAAAAAAAAATGAAGTTTCATTGAAAAGTGCTTAGTGATACCATTTACAGAATTATTCATTCATTTACAGAGTTACTCATTTTAAAAGTATCAAGTGTTAAATTGAATGCTATACTGTTGTCATTTTTCATATAAAAACAAAAATATTAATGATAGCAGGAAAACAATTAATTTTTAAGTTTTCATATGTTTGTTTTAAATAGAAAATTAGAGATTAATAGTTTTTCATTATGGCTTAGAACAACTTATATTAGGTTTATTTAAATAAAAAATTCATGTGAAATACACATTATCTTTATGAAACTTTCAAAAGTACAAAGAATTTATGCATTGATTTTCATAACCTTATTCGTTATGCCATTTCAAAACAAAAGAACTCATACTCAGAATAAGCCACAAATGGTCATCCTTCAAATGACTAGCAGAGTGAACAGTAAAGTGAATGGGGGGAAAAAAAACCCACCAAAACTACAAACAAACAAAAAGCCTAAAGCTAAAAACAAACCTGTAACAATTTCTAAAAAACTACCTCCCCAGACTTCTATCTCATCAATGAAAGAAATGATAGAATCACACTAAGTCATCTGAAGTATGTTTTGGAATGTTTTGTAACATTTCTATATATTATTTCATTCCATTCTAATTTGTTATAATCATAAAACAACTACAGTTTTGGAAAAATAAAATGCAATTTAATGTTTCAATCTAATTTTACAGTTAGATAAACTTAATTTCTAATGTATCGTGACATTCATAATCAAACTTCCTCTGTAAAACCAAGACATCTGAGGAAAGCTTAATTTTCAATATCTTACAATGTCCTTTTAAAAAAATGAAAGCTAAACCACTATGTTATACGACAGCACGCTCCCTGCCGCCTCGCTCTACCACGAACTAGCTGTATCACTGAGGTCAATGCAGATAATGCGTGTTTTCTCGTAGGTTAAATAAATCATGGAAGTTGGAATCAGTGGGCCCAGGAATCTTCACGTTCCAGACTCACGCACTCTTCACACAACGATCATATATGACAAGCACTGGAAAGCCTGCCTCTGCTCTCACCAAAACTCTGGTCCAATCTAACTGCACGCAGTTCCTTCTTTTTCTTTCCCACTCTTTCCTTGTCTAACTATGATCTACACAATTATATTTGGTATGTACCCATCAGAATGTAAGCTCCACGCAGGTAAACTTGGTCTTGGTAACTACTTACACCCCTTGTACCTAGAGCAGTACCTACACCTAGCACATACTAAGAATTAAATGGTAACACCATAAGATAATCTTGAATAACTTCCATTAAAATGATTCCATGAACACTAAATATACTTTTATATGAAAAGAAATATAATGCAGTACAAATATTTTGAAAACTAGCACAATATAATAAGAACTTAAATTGACATAAGGGAAATTTGTTGCTAGACTAAAAATGCTTATAAGCTGATATATCTTATTTTTGTTAAATAAAATATGTAAATTATAAAACAAGTTAGTAAATTGTCAATTCTGACAGTAGAAGTCATTACAAATGATACAGTATTTTTAAAGACTTTAATTTCAAAAGTTTTGAAACGCTTCCCTGACTTTCTGGTATTTATTCAGAATATTTCTTAAATTATACAAAATCCATGCCAAAAATCCAACAGAAAACTTACCACCCCCTATACTTCACTTTCAACATATCTATTACTATTATAAATAATTTAAAATATTTTATTACATTGATACAGAAAAGGCTATCAGTTAATACTGTAGCAATAACAACTTTACATATTTAGGTACGTTAGAGTTTTCCTTCACAAACATGTTACTTGTACAATATGGGCCTGTCACTGGTTTCTAAAGTCACGATACCTGTGGACTGTGCTGATTTGTTCCATGTGGACTGGTGCCAGAGAGAAATTTCACTAAAACGTGAACCAAGTTTGGATCCGACACCAACAGATGGGCGGTGCTGTCCTGCGTTCCGATGGCACTGCTGGAACCAGCTATATAAAACAATAAAAACATGCGGTCTTATACAATGGACCCTGAAACAATAAAAATGTAGTATTTAAAACATCTTTCCATTTCAAGGAACGCTCACACACTCCTGGGTGTTGCAGTTCATTAAAGGGGTCTGAACTGAGATGGACGCATTCTCTGTTTTCACGTACCACAGATCTCCTGCCTCTCTCTACTTCAGTCGTGAAAAGGACCCAGTTTTATGTGCATCTCATTCAGTATGCAGTCAAGTGGGAAAGAACTAACTGTTTAATGTCCTTCTGGTGAAGCTACTCCTCTTCCAGAAACAGACATCTGTCTTTAGGGTAAATTTTAACCCAGCTTTTTTAGATTAATTGAGGAAAAAACTAATCATTTTTCCATGTTAGTTGTTTAAAGGTTGTGCACTGTTAAATGATACATAAGTAACACACCCACCATTTTTCTGAACTGAATAAAATATCTTTTGGGTTAAATCTATCTTCAGTATCATATAATAATGCTTTTGATCCCATGTTTGGAAAATATATTCCAAATTAGAAAATGGAATTCTGATGTTAAGCAATGATTTAAATTAGTATCTTTATCAATGTCACAGAGCATTTAACAAAATTAAGCCAAAACAGAAGGGGACAAAATCCACCCTTCTGCTGTCATAACCTCAAATGGAATAAAGATTTCAATTCCCAAGGCTAGTCCTTGCTTTCTAATATGAACTTTGATCTCTACCTCACAAATCCCTCAAAAATGCAAGATAAAAACCTAGAATTAAACATGAACATTAAAACCAAAAGGCACTACAGAAGACAATACAGGGGGGTATTTTCATGACTTTGGGCAAAAAAAAGCCACAGAAAGCACTAAAAATTTCTTTCTGAGAATGTTCAGAAATTATTTTACTATTGTAACTAAAAAGGAAAAAGAGGTAGGGTGTGAAAACAAAAAACTTAATAGGACATCAGAATCTCAGAAAAAGCAATTATTTCCAGTTAATAGTGGTTTTAGATGTGAAAGACAAAAACCGAGGAATCCAGTTATATGTATGTTAATGAACATTACGTGAATAAGTCATTTTTAGATACAAAGGTACTTTAACAGAATAACCAACGTAAGATATAGATTAGTATTAAATATTTGACTTTCTACTCTAAAAGTAATTCCACTTTAGTAACTATTACGTTTTTAGAAGGTAAAAATAGGATTTGAACTTGTGATGGTACACGTATGAGTATATTATCAACCTAAAGAAGCGCAAAGTATACAATATATAACAACAAATTCAGAAAACACATTCAAATAAGTAACTCGGTAATTGTCTTAACTATATCACTTCTTAGAGAAAGCTTTGAAAAAATGCTGATAGCAAAAATAATAATGAATACATCCAAGAGCTAAAGGAACAGAAAGATGTAAGAGAGTAAATGTTTGCTTACAGTTAAGCTGCATGTTCGTCATGATCGTGAGACTGTGAAGCACAAGGCACCACGTCCGGAGCAAGGTATTGGGATACCAAGCCAGCACTGTGAGAAAGCTGCTTATTGATGCTATGCAAAACAAAAAAAAAGAGAGGGGACATTTTTAAAGAAAGAAAAGCAAATATTTACTAAGAATAATAAGCAAAAAGAATGAATTCAAAATTATTTCTTTCAATCAGCTCACATCCTAGTGTAAACTTAAAAATGAAAGACTTCCCCATTAAACAGAACAAATGCATTAAGTATCAATAAAATTTTATGGCTAAGTCTAAAGTTCAGCCCATGAAACATAAATTAATGGGCCATCATTACAAATTTGTTGCTCTTTCTAAACTACAGGCATTTCTACTCAAACAGAATTTGTGTTTTACTAAAAATCCTCACATTCCACAAAACTCAAAACTGGAAATAAATAATAAGGCTTACTGGAAAAATGGGGATATGGTAGACCAATCAAAACCAATGCAACCGCACAAGAAAGCACAAACTAAAACAATAATCAGGCTGCTTACAAGGCCCAGATAAGAAGCACCTGTGCCAGCTAGAGAAGCAAAATAGTTATCCAAAATGCATGAACATAAGAGAGTGCCCATATTGTGCTTTTAAAATACCCTATAAAAAAGGCTCATTCCAGATCTCAGGCAGAAAATACAGAGTCTGCGGCATCTATCATACTACAAGCTAACAAAACAGGAATTTTTTTAAACCCTACCCCTAAAAAGGAAGAACTAAAAAGGAGTATCTTACTGGCCACAAATGACACGTTATCAGCATCAATAAGAATTGCAAAATTGTAATAGATGCATAAAAAATACTTTTAAATCCATAAATGTATACAGATATTTATTAAAGAAACTTACATATTATAAACACAGACTACATATGAATTGGTTCATTTTAAAAAGTATTTCTAAAAATGAAAAAAACTTCCAGCATTTTTCCTGCTTTTATTATACAAACTATATCATCATCAGGTGACATAACAGCATATAAAATGAAGTTTCTCTTTATGGGAGTATTTCAGCAAATAAATAAAGAAGAAATGACACGATTAGTCTATCTTCATTTTGAGACACTTGGTGAACTGTTAATGACTTTAAGGATGAAGTATCAATACCTATTATTATCAAGACAGACAACCTATGGAATGCCTTAAAAACCTCAAATGGGATCAAGTTTCAATTTAATCCAATTTATAGCAACTACCAATTTAAGGACATATGAAGGACATCATGGAGATAGAATCACTAAGAAAAAGGACCCTGGGAACCCGAGGAAACATACAGCAAAACTTGTAGACAAATGACTTTGCAAGGGGGAAAAAGACATGAAGGGAATTTAGAGATTAAAAGGGATATAAGAAACATAATTAACTATAATGCGTAGACCTTATATGGATTCTATTTCAAATAAACAAAAAATTGTATAAAAGTTGAAACAATTTTTAATTTAAATACTGACAAAATCTCATGTTAGTAAGGAATCACTCATTCCTTTTCTATCTACTCTTATTTAATATTTTTTGTAATAACTAAGTTTTTAAAAAGCAATGAAAGCAAAGTTCATAATAATATTTATTAATGCAGAAAAAGATGGAAATGCATAAAGCTAGGCTGGTCTTGCTGAAATAACGCAGACAGGAGTTGGACCAGGAGCCAGTGTGGCTGTGACTAAGGCTGGAAGGCAGGTAAGAGCCATGCAAGGTGTAGGATGCTCCTCCATAGGGAGAAAGCACCTGGAATAGATCATTTTCACTTTTCTTAAAATATAACTAAAAGAGATCTTTATAGCAAGAACTGAAGGCTAGTTCTATTTCTGTTGAGGATATTATTCTAGTTTCCACATTTTTGCATTTGCAAAGAAAAAAACGAACTCAATTTCTATGGGGAAATTAATATCCTTCCCTGACTTACCAATTCCCCCAGGAACAAATTCACATTTTTAAAAAGCACCAGTTGCGACAAAATACCTACGAATGAGACAATATTTTAAGGGAATCCAATGTAAAGATTAATGGAACGCTGCCAATTTTAGTTGCACGCAGGCATAAGATAATACAGAGTAGAGAATAAGAGTTTTCTCTCTTATTCTGTTTTCTTTTCTGCTAATTAAGTCAGTGTATAAATAAATTTTCTTTCACTAAAACATTGCAACCCTTATAACAAAGTTTAAGTACATATTCACCTAATCATTACCTTTTTAATGTACTGTTTATGCTACTTTAATAATTTTCCTTCTAATCAATCTCACCTTGATTTAATGAAATGACAGGTATTCGATTAGCATTATATAAAAAAATGTCGGCTCCACTCTCTTTGTTCCCAGATGAACTAGAATTCAGGCTCAGTGTGAGCCACAACTGGAGAAGTGATTCCAACTGGAAAAAAATGAAAATTGACAGAAAAAAAATGTACCTATTATATTATGAAATACTATTCAAACAAAATCTTATGTATGAATCCTTATGATTAAGTCTAATTTATTTCTCCACTCAATATTCATCTGGTTACTTCAACTCAGTTGAGAAGCAAATACATCTTAAAATTCCTGATGAAATAAAATTTAACTGAATTAAAATTTATAATTTACCTAACAGAAATGTTTTTTCTGACTTAAAAGAGGTGATATGAATGTGTTAATGATTTAAATACAACTGTATTTAAACTATAATATATACAGTTGACCCCTGAACATGGCTTTGAATTGTGTAGATAGACTTAGTATTCCTTATTTTATCAATAAATATGTAAACATAGTTTCTCTTAAGATTTTCTTAATAACACTTTTTCTCTAGATTACTTTATCGTAAGAATACAGTTATAGAATATATACAATACACAAAAGATATGCTCATCAACTTTATGTTATCGGTCAATACCAGGAAATTAGTAAATATTTAGGTAGTCAAAAGTTATATATAAATTTTTAATTGTGTGGGGGGTCAGCACCCCTAACCCCTGCATTGTTCAGGAATCAACTGTAGTTGGATCTAATCAATGAAGACCAGAATCGCAAAAATTGTATGTGACCTAGCACTGAGGAGCTGTGGTCATCAAAGCATCTGCAATACTTTTCCATCTGAGCACGATACAGAAATCATCCCTATTAGGTTGAGAACGATCGCCCCGGTCACTTTCGTCTGTTATTAGGCTGGTAATAATGTCTAAAAATGCACCATTTCTCCTGAAGTCATACCTGAACATGATGGACTTGAAGCATGGAAAAAAGTTTGTTGAAACAAACATTTAACATTGGGACAGATGATAACTGTATAATAAGTTGGTTGGATTGGTTCGCTGCTTGTAAACCCCCTAGAAGTGAATCATCTGTTCCAGTGGGAGACTGTGATACTGAAAATTAAACACAATTATGATTTTATACACAAAGCATCAGGAGAAATGCTAACTAGCTATTACTATGTAAGGTAAGTGAAGATCGTTTTTTAAACAAAGTAAAATTGCACTCTTTTAAATGATTCATCATTATTATTTGAAGCTTGATTGTATGACATTACTTGACAGTCAAAAAGACAATCAACAGAGAAGCTCGCAAATTCACAGGATCTGTCCACCAGGGGAAGGAACCTTTCTCTCTAGCAGTTTTTATTTTCAATTTTTCCTAATTAATAAGAGGAAAAGAAAAGGCAGAAAACAAAGCATCTTAACTCATCCTAAGAATGTAGTTTTAAAATAATCTAGACTCCAGTCTATTGATTCTTTTTTCTTTCTTTCTTTCTTCTACCCACTGCCCTGAGTGTTTGGAAGTGCCTGTGGCACGAGCCCACGGAAGCTGTGCTCGCTCCTCAGGGGGAGGCTTCATGGCAGTCTGGTCCCCATGAAACCTGGCGGGCCACAGGCCAACCAGCAGGGATTGTGACGGACATCTAGTCTGTTGATTCTTAACCCCGATTGCACATTAAATTACCTGAGAAGCGTCCAAAAATCCTGATGCCCAGGCCACACACCAAGCAAATTAAATAAATATAATTCACAGGGAGCAGACAAATATAAGGACTCTAAGAGCAGCTCTTCGTATATTTACAAAATTATTACATTAAGAGGGGTGATACAGTTCTGCACATGGCAAAAATCAAAGACAGACTACACTAAGAAGCAGATATAAATTACAAAAGGATCTTCTAATAAGTGGTGTCTTTTTTTTTTTTTTTTTTTTAAAGAACAGCCAGAAAAAAAGGAGCTACTTTAGGCAGTACTGAACTGTCTGTGGTCATGGAAAGGCTGACCCAACAAAAGGGATCTCCCTTATTACATAAGAGATAACATACAACAATATTAGTGTGCCAATACTAAGATTATAGAACGCTAGACCATCTATTTTTCTCTATTTCCAAAAACAAGAAATAAATGAAGTGTGCAGTGAAAAAATCTGAGTTAACACAGGAAGATCTAATAACCCAAATTTCCCTACTAAAATAGACTGTGAACTCCCCTTCATAGAAGGACATGATGCTCTTCCTAGGTTCTAATTATTATATCTACCCTCTTAATCACCATGCCCCAGTGAAGGAAAAGTGGTTCACGGGCCTACAGTGGGGCCGGAAGGGGGTAGGGGGCAGTGTGCACAGGTGAAGGGATGGAGAAGGAGGAGGAACATTACCATCTTCTCAGCAAAGCTCCTCAATATTTGTCTTTGAGAGACAGGCTACTATCTAAGCTGTACTCACCTGACAGGAGCAGATCTACCCAAGTCTAGCACTGTACATCAGGGGTCAGCAACCCACGGCCTGATGGCCAAGTCTGGCAGGCTACCTGAGTCTACAACACAGTTTCTGTAACAGCCAAGCCCATTCATTTACATATTGTCTATGGCTACTTTACTGCTTCAAAGTCAGAGCTGTGCAGCTGCCAATGCTCACCACATGGCTGCAAAGCCTAAAATATTTACTCTCTGGTCCTTTATTATAAAAACTTTGCCTTCCTTTGCTGTAGGTAATTAGGTAGTAAGTCCTTTCAATTCTGCAGTTCAATTTGGCCCATTTGGCTATCATCCTTACCTAGGTCTTTCATACTAGTCTTTAAGGACAATAAAAAGATGTTACTAATTTAAAAAAACCCACTTTATCAGAAGTTTGGTATAATGCAATGAACTCACACGCAGCTAGCTGACAGCCTTCCTAAGGAATTTCATTAATCTCACAACACCTCAGTAACAGAAACATGACTCAGGTTTCTGGACTGAATTTAAGGACACTAGATGGAGGTATTTTGTTCCCCTCCACTCTCCCAACCTGTTAATCCTCTGCCTTATTTCTCAATTTGCTACTAATTTAGCGAGAGAGAGAGAGATGCCATATGCTCATTCAGACTAATACAGGACGTGGAATTTAAAAATCTGCAATAGTCTAAGAACGATGATTTTCACTTACATGTAGGAGACGTGTTTGTTAATGCCTGTAAAATGGAATCTGCTTCCAAGGTAGACATCATTTTCAGCATCAGTTCTGCTTGTTGTTCAAGTCCAACTTCTAAGCGAGCATCTAGGGCTAAAAAAAAAGCAATTGAAAGTTTAAAAATGCTATTTGGTGATTTTTACTTATGTCCTACTTCATATAATAAAATGTTGACATCCAAACCCACAACTGGGTGAGAACTATGTGTCCTCACATAAGAACCTGGCATGGGGTTATCAGAACCCCAGTGGATAATAGTACCTTTGCAAAGGAGACTAAGGATGAGAGGGTGAATATACAGAAAGAGATAGACCAAATACGTGAAGTAATAATATGGAAATAAGTAAATTAGGGATAATGAGAATCAGGTTCCTCACTGTCAGAGATAAAAAGATGCAACTATACAAACTGAGAAAACTCAAATGAAGCCGATGGAGTTAGGTTAGATGAACTGACATACTGATGGGAACTCACGGCAACTCGACAGACAGATATAGACACGAATACAGATGGAGATACCCACAGATACCCACCCCCACACACACTCTCTCCTACATTTGTCCACCAGGAGGGCATAGCCATCAAAATAGCAGTAAGTATACTTCCAACCAAATTTTGGTTTCTCAACCACATTTCTCCACTAAAAGGTTTTAAAATACCCTTCTCGTCATTGAAACGGCAAATCCCCAGTCTGGGGAAGGGAAAGTAAATGACCGTCTTGGAGCGCCAGAAAACGAGGAAGTGCTCAAAGAAAGATGAAGACATGTCAAAAAGACAAGCGTTGAGCATGGAAAAGAGCCCAGTGGTCAAATCTGGGACTATTTGAACACCAAAATAAATAATGACAACAATGTACACTTAAAAAGGGCTAAAATGGTAACTTTTGTTATTTATATTTTATCTCAAGAAAACTATCAAATAAATAAATGACAATAGTAAATTATATTATAATTTAAGCCTAAAACTTCAAACCATGGGTCTATTCAAATTAAATAAACATAATTTTTTTTTAGAAAAAGAATATCTTCCAAGTACCCCTCTGCCACCACACTCCCAAAGAATTCTTTTACTCAGGGAAAAGAGTAACTTTATATAATGGAGAAGACTGGCAAACACCTCCCTCATCAAGTAAATAAACATAAAAACCACAGTAGGGGGACAAATTAAAATCATGAGGCACCTAAATGGGGTGCAATAAGAAAACCTGAACATTACGTTTTTTTGTTGTTTCTGTTAAAGACGCATGACCGCAATCTAGTGATGGGGAGATAGCATTCAAACTCGAACTGGGGGACATTCTGCAAATCATTACTGGCCTGTGATCTTCGGAAGCACCAAGGTCACAAAAGTTAACTCTGAGGAACTTGGAACATGGAATGAAACTGAAGAGATGTGATAACTAAATGTAAAGCATGATCCAGTACTGGATCCTTTTGCATAAAAATGATTATTTAGACACAACTGATAAAACTTGAATAGGGTTTGGACATTAGTTAGTATTAATGTTAATTTCCTGACTTTGATGAATGTACTTTCTGCTGTGTATATGAAGAATGTCCTGCTTTGTAAAATTCATGAAACAAAATAAAAATAACATAAGATTAGCAACTTACTCCTAATGAATCAATATAACAAATGTTCTCTGTATTATACTTGCAACTAGCTGGTAAATTAGGATTGTTTCAAAATGTAAGAAAATGTTTTACTTGAAAAAAGATATATTCTACATGACTAGAAGAATGCAAATAATATTCAATGAGGTTCCATTATGATTACAAATTTAAAAAGTTTATTATTAATAAGAAGAAAATAAAGGCACAATTAATGAAAATCACTAGCAAACCCATACAATTTACAAATATACTTTGCTAAGTGTTATTTTGAGGAAAAAACATCTGGACCATCAATGGAAGCTCCTTCAGACTGACTGACAGAGAAACCTACAGCTCTGAACGGCACTTTCATAGCACGCCTGTGATATTAAACCGTCCTAGCACACACTCAAGTTCAATTTCTCAAGGGACAAAGCAAGAATTTAGGATTTATTTCAGGAATGGCATGTGTCTTAAGATATAAACACCTACTTACCCTGAGATACTGAAACACTAACTGTCTGTGATCCATTCTTCTCTGTACTTGCGGGTGGCTTGGCTACAGGAATTCCAAGACCTCCAATGTAAGGGTTGTAGTTGTAGGTGCCATAATCAGCACCCCAATAATCATACCATGTACTGCTTATTGGCTTTAAAAAAGCAGAAAACAACTGTGGTTTATTTTGGTCTCTTCAGAAAGAGTGATTATTTACATCATCTAAACTTAAACAGCGTTATAAAACATTCTGCCTTGGCTGGTGTGGCTCAGTGGATTGAGTGCCGGCCTGCAAACCAAAGGGCCACTGGTTCAATTCCTAGTCAGGGCACATGCTTGGGTTACCGGCCAGGTCCCCAATATGGGGCGCACAAGAGGCAACCACACATTGATGTTTCTCTCTCTCTTTCTCCCTTCCTTCCCTTCTCTCTAAAAATAAGTAAGTAAAATCTAAAAACAAACAAACATTCTCTGCACTCTTTAAATTCCCTAAAACATTCTTATAATCCTAATGATCTAGGGGAATGGTTCAGTAATGTTCTCTTCTTTGTATATCAATATATAAAAATAGCTTATTTAAAACCTAAGAGATATGTACCATCCTTAATAAAATCTCTTACACACAAAAAGAACCAATATAAAGTATTAGAGGTGTATTTCCTTTAGAAAAAGTTGAAGGTAACATATAAGTAGGACCTACAATGAAGTCAACTTGGATGAGATTAAATGCTGTTTTCAATGTCTGTAGTCCATAAATATATTTCCCCACACTTATTACTGGTTCTTGTATATGATAATTTAAGTGGATATATTAACAAAATGGTATAAGTTTCCCTTACATACTATGCATTTGGTATATACTATAGCACCTAAAGCAATTTAATGTGTTTTGAGTACATTAAACAGTACATTACATTTGGTGATAAATATGCACACTTTCCTTTTTTAAGTAATGAATAAACCAAAACTGTAAGATGAAAGGTTTATTTGCAAAGAATACTTTAGTGTATCATACCTTAAAAACTTTGGCTGCAAGAGGATCCTTTTCCAAATCAATATCTAAAGGGTCAATGTCAACTTCCATTAAATCTTGAAGTAAGTCAAGATCAATTTCTTTATCTTTTTCCAAAGAAGAAAGAGGAGGTGCACCTTTAAATAGTTGAATAGTTTTATTACTGGAATAGATAACATAAATTTAACCAGTACACTGCTTTTAATTTCAGAAGTTATTTTTACTTGTGTGTAAGATATATGTTTCTACTGCTATAAAAATTTCTAAATTTTTATTCTTGACACTTGGGTATCATTAAGTATGTAAATGTATCACTTTGTAACACACAATTAAAATTACCAATAAAATAATATTTGATTTCCTAAGGAAAAAGACCATGGATTAACCCTTGTTGAATCAAGTTGCATAAACTTTAAATGTTACTAATTTTATTACCTCCAATATGAAACTTATTAGGTTACATTTAATTTTTCAGTAACTGAGACCCAGCATTAAAGTGAAAAGCAAAAAAGATTCACCTTATTTTTCTATTATACATCAGAAATTATTTTGCTCTCTAATGTCTCCAAATTCTTAACTAGCCTTCTGTGCCTTACAACTCTTACCTTCTCATCTTTCCCACTCTCTTATTTAGCATATATTTACAGAATGCCTGGCAAATGCCAGCCTGTATTAGGGGTTTGAGGGTATGAAAATTAATAAAACACATTCTGCCCTCCAAGAAATTAACAGAGGTTTAGAGGTAAGGGTGCACTACAGACATTAAACCAGCTACCACTACATGGTCAGTGCTATCAGAGAGAACTGAGTGTTCAGCAGCACGGATGACAGTCACCAACACTGCTGAGGGTGATGGACAAAGCTCCTTCGAAAGGGCACATGTCAAGTGAATCTTAGATAAAGAAGTCGTTGTGCAAAGTTGCACAACAAAAAAGACAAGAAGACAAGAGGAGAAAGTCTGATCCAGGTAAAGGGAGTATCGGGTAGAAAGGATAAAACCCTAAGACGATGTAAGATTAAAGAATAACAAATGGTGGCAATGACCACAGCATCTGGCATACATGGGGTAGTAACTAAAGTGGAGTCTTGAAAAGTAGGGAGCATTCCTACAAATAATTGTGCAGGCAAAGGCACACATTTACTTTTTAAAAAACAGGAAAGAACATTAAGGAATAAAAAGAAGCCTGTATGCCAAAAATGTGAATCTCAAAGAACAAGAGCCTTTAACCCTGTTTTCTTAACCACTGAATATCTTTAACAGTTTTCTAAGTTGTACACAATTTTCAACATAGTTAAATCAAACCACATCAAAGTAACCAAGACATTATGAAAGATGGCATCTTATAGTAAGTGTTCAGTCAGAGAATCAAAGCAAAACATATTTATCAGGAAAATAACTGGTAACAGTTACTAAAGCCAAAGACCTATTGGAAAAATATAAAAATTAATTTTAAACTTCACTAACATTCTTAATTTTGAAACATTTTCATTTTTAAAAAATGCTAAAGGATGTTTTTTAAAACACATAATTCGCCAAATGTACCTGTTATATCATGTGTCAAAGGTTCGTCTATAGTCTCCAGCAACTGAACTGAAGACTGCTGAAGGCAGTCATCAGACTCGGCAGCTGCTGCGCCGACATCATCACTCACTGCTCCTTCCTCCATGGCTTCTGCAGCGACGGGAGCCAGCAGTTCTCCTGTATGGAATGGAACAGTTCTGACTGTTTTAATGATTTACAAAAAGACATCCAAGACATAGTAAAGCACACTTCTTCCTTCAGTTTGAAGAATGACAGCATGTCTGCTCTATCAACTATAAGATTCAAAGGCAAATAAGACCTCATCTACCTAACAAAATGCAAGGACCATTGTATTACCTTCAATTTCTGAAAACAGTAATAGACAACACAAAATGTGTAATCTGAACAAGGAATTACTACAATCACTTTACATACATTAACTCCCTTACTCATCAAAACATCTTTATAAGAAGGGTACTTTTAGTATTCTTATCTTACATACGAACAGATTTTTATTATTTTTATTATTATTATTATTATTATTATTTTACATACGAAGGCACCAAAAGCGCCCTCCTCAAGGCCACAGGGAAACTAGTAAGCAGCCCACTGCTGGTGTTGATAATGAAGACAACTAGCTCCAATAACCCTGTACTTTAACAACCCAAGCCTTCCAAAAAAGACGTTTATCACAAAAGTCAACATAATGAAATATAAAAGTAATTTAAATGGTTGCTACTGCTATGACATTAAAGAGACCTTTTGTACTTTTGGGGGTTACAGTTCCCTTAAAAGATTACTTAGTTGAGCAATGACAAACCCTATGAAAATTAAATCCTGACAAACCTGCTAAAATATCCTGTAGCATACAAGTTAAGGAATACTGAGCCCAAGCACCACCCCAAGATATATCTCCTCTATTGAAGTCAGTTCCAACCAAAAGTAATAGCAGTCTTTCCAGTTGGGGTTCATTCACAATCTCACACAGATGTATAGTTGGCCTCGTGGCATTCGCAATGCGTGCAAGAACCTGTAATACATTTTATAAAATCACACACTTAAAAGACCAATTACATATGTTTTCTCCAAAAACAAAGCATTGGAGTAGCTTTCAATGAGATATACTTTTGGTGTCAAAATAACTGATTGACATAGAATGATACAGAAATGTAATTCCATGAATCAGATATTCAAATCTGGTTAAAAATCTGGGGTGAATGTTAAAAATAACTTCTGTAAACAATAAATATGCTACAGGAAAGCCTTCAGGGCATTAAAACCCCTTCAATACTGTAATTTGACATTTATTGGTATTTTTCCTATTTTAATTATTTAAAAAAGGTAGGTTCAAGACAGACATACCCAAATGACATACATTTCAAATCTACATTAATCTGGCTTTAATTAGATTAAAAAATAAATCAAGTATCCTGAGAAATCAGTGACAAAATATTTTTTAAATGTTTCAAGACACAATGAAACTGCATAAAAGGGAAAACCAATAACAGCACCATTATTTCTCTTTATCAAAAACTGCGCTCTTTCCTAATTCTCATTCTACCCTATAAATCTGTAGTTATACAGCATGCCTGTTAGTTTACTTACCTTACACACAAATAGCAAAAGGTCTGCATGACAGGTAAAATCCATGGAGAGGAGAAACAGGACGAGTTTTTGGACTACTGAAATACAACGTTCATGAGCCAAGGTAAACGGAAGTGGTTCTATCTCTGGACTCTCTTTGGTTGTTGTAACTTCTGTGTCTAAATTAGAACGAGACCATTCTGCTGTCCGACGTAACCGAATTAAATCTTTAAAGTGCTGAACAAAGAAATTTATAATACTTAAATCAATATACAATAAATAAAAATTACTTCAGTACAAATATATTTATATGATGAAAATATTCACTCAGAAAGTTTACCACTTCTAAAGAACAAAAGTTTTCAAATAGTAAGTCTCAAAAGGTAAGATTATTAAAACCTATCTTAATCAATATACCAAACACCCTATTTTAGATTAAGGTATAGGATATGTAACAGAATTTCAGAAAAGTGAAATTCTACAGAAAGGCTACAATAACTCAAATCTAACATCATAAATAAGCATTAATGAAATATCCTAAACATAATAAAAGGTGGATGGTAAAGAAACCTACAACCCCAAGTACTGAGTATTAATTCAATTTATTTCAAAATCAGAGGAGTTAACTATAATTCTGTATTTATAGAAACATAATGCACAAACTTGATTGCTACATATAAGCATTAGTTTAAAAATACATAAAATTATTTTTTTTAGTTTTATTTACACATACCTGCACTTAATTTTTACTTAGAAAGGAAAAGAAAACCACGTATGTCCTTGAATCTTTTACCTTCAATTTACTGGAACACAATCAACTTTCAAGGAAACGCACCACAAATGGTCTCCAATTTACAATGGTTCAACTTACGAGTTTTCAGTTTTATGAAAATGCAGAAGCATTGAGCACTGATCCTGACCCACGCTAGCGATATGCAATACCACACTCTCTCACAGTGCTGGGCAGTGGCAGTGAGCCAAAGTTCCCAGCCAGGCATGCAATCATGATAAACAAGCAATACTCTACAGTGTACTGTGTTAGCAGCAATTTGGGGGAATGTTCTAAGTATGTGTAATGTAGGCTAGGCTGAGTGATGATGTCTTGTGGTTTAGGTGTACTAACTGCATTTGTTTTCCACAAAGGCGTTTTATTTGCATGTATTGCACCCCTTGAAAAAGAATTCTAGGATTTTCTCTCCTGTGTGTTTCACCTTCCTTTTTTTAAAAAATTGACTTTAGAGAAAGAGAGACACATCTGTCTATTGTTCCATTTGTTTATGCATTCATTGGTTGATTCTTCTATGTGCCCTGATTGGGGATTGAACCCACAAAGGTTGGCATATCAGGACAATGCTCTAACCAACTGAGCTACACTATGAGGGCTTGCATTGCTTCTTCCTGGTCCATAATGCCCACTGAGATTGTCAGTACAATGAAACCAAACTGATGAGACCAAAGCAGGTTGTTCTGCCATGTTCTAGATCTCTGAGTTGCACATCAAACCTGGGGCTGATTACTCCACACTTATTTCACCTGCCTGTGAGGTTGACAACAATGTGCACAGCTCTGTGATAATAGGTAATTTCAAATTCATGGATGTAACCATGCTCCATCATTACAGTGAGAAACTGGATGGTGACTTTTGAGCATGGCCCAAAAAGAATCTGGTGTTTGCCTCTCTTTTCAGCTTGTCAACATTCCTGAGAGAACCAGCCGGGACACTGATGTGCACCACGATGGTGGCACAGAAAGATGGCAGAAAGAGCAACTGCATTTTCAGCTTAACAGTACTGTCAACTTAGAACCAATGTATCAGGATGCAACCCCATCGTAAGTTGAGGAACACCTGTAAAAAATTACATTAAGGTCACATTTGTCAGGTATTTCCTTGAGTTAAAGGCTACTATCCCCACTCCAAAGTGTTCAGAATAGACTTTTCTGTTAAGAAGCAGAATAACAAAGCTGGTCCGATGGTAGTAGATTATCAGAACTCAACTAAAGTTAGTGTCAAGAAGCAGAATAACATATATTTAAGTTTCCTTACTATTAAAGATACTTAACAAATCAAATAATTTAAAATACTAGAAGGGAAAATGATTTTTCCATGATAATTACACTGAAAATTAAATGCCATACCTTTGAAGTGGCCTGCTTTAGTTTTGCTTGTTCTACAAGAAGTTTATATGATGATCCTTTGTTACTCTGTATTTTTTCTTTTTCCATCTGTTCCACTAAAGCCTTCTGTTTTGCTTTTAGTAGGTTAAGTTGCTTAAAAAGAGAAAAATTAATCTTGTAGATAGTAATGTTATAAACCATGTAAATCATTAAACTACTTAGAGAATTCACACATCAAACTAATGCAGTTGGTACAGTAAGCCCTCCTATATGCTGGCTTCCGATGTTCAGGCTCAAATACCACCTTGTTGCTGATGTGCACGACGCAGTTAGGCCCAGTTACCATCATCCTGCCTGTACTCAACACGAATGGGCTTTTTTCTTCTCATTATTCCCTACACAACTTACCAACTATTTACATAGCATTTACACCGTATTAGGTATCACACGCAATCTAGAGATGAGTTAAAGGGTACAGAAGAACATAAGTTACATGCGAATAACTTTGCCATTTTATCTAGGGGTCATGAGCATTGGAAGATTTTGGTTATCTGTAGGGTCGTAGTACCGATACCCTATGGAGACCAAGAGACAACTATAATTCCTTGAAATATCTAATTTTAACTGTGTTGCTTATTTTAAAAATTATAATAAAACTTTTTAAAAATACCTCTTTAAACCCCATATAAGATCTTTCTATCTTATAATTAAAAATTAATAAATTCTTTATCTCATGGGATAAGTGAAGTAACTAGGAGACTTTCTTATGTAAGCCACTAATGACACTAATAGACATTGTTTTAAATAAAGGAAAATAATTAAACATATAAGGAAAATATTTTTGAGCAGTATTTTTAGTTGTGCTTTGTGGGAATCTCCCTCAAGAGTAGTACATTTTTTGGTATGTTTATGTTTTTTGTTACTTAAAATTTTTACTGAAAAAAACAGTAAATTGATAAGCAGTTATAAGAAATACAGAAATCTCTTGGGCACTTTACTGTCTTCCCTACTGATAACATTTTACAAAAGTATAGTATAATTAAAAATGACACTTATAATTCACCGATCTTATTCGATTTCTTCCAGTTTTACTTGCACTCCATTTGTGTCTGTGTATTTTTGTTGTATATAATTCTAGGCACGTGTTGGTTCATCTATCTATTGCTATAGTTAATGCTAAACAATTCTGCCATCACGAGGTTCCCCAGGATGTTCTTTTATGCTGCCCACCCATGCCCCCCCGTCCCATCTGCCTCATCTCTAGCCCCTGGCAACCACTAGTTGGCAGCAATGAACAAACAGACCAAAGGGGGGAAAACATCTCTGCCCAGAAAAACCTTAATAATCTGTTGAATGACGTACCCCATAGCCATATATGCAGAACACTACTGTAAACAGAAAGTCACTAGAAAGTTACAGCCATAATTATAAATGCATAATCTAGTTCAAAGCTAAATAAGCCTATCTTTTCAAAGAGTATTTCCTAAATTTCTACTACTGACATAGATTTTTGCAATGAAGGAAAAACATCTTTATTATCATTATTATAAACAAGTATAACTTGTGTGTTATCTCCATATATATATATATATATATATATAAATGTATCCTAAAATAAAACCAGCTGTGTACATGCATTAAATAATCAACATATATTATGTGAATGTGGGAACTACTACAAATCGGTATTTTCAAGAAACTGTCCCAAGAGCTCTACAGTTAACATGTGCAATTATAATAAAGAAAAATAAAAATTTTCATTTATTTCGAAACAACCACAATCTTAATCAGTAAACTACTGTACAAACGTATTTTTCCCCTAAACTATCTGAGAATAAATTGGCAACTTCATGACCAATCAACCCTAAATACTTCAGTATGTATTTCCCAGAAACAAGAACCTTCTCCTAAAAACCATAATGCAACCATCAAAATTAGAGACGTAACACTGACGCACCACTACCAACTATTACTCAAACTCCACTTTAAATTTTGCCAACTGCCCCAATAATGTCCTTACACTGAAAATAAAATACAGTAGTAATATTTTACAGAAAAATTTCACTGGGTTATACTCTAGGTTTGTTTCCTACCTTCACATCCTACATTAAAATCAGCAAGCATAAATATTAAATGACCAATAAATCTTAGCTGGACTTAAAAAAATGCAAATTAGTACCACCTAAAATTAGTTGAGTCTCAAAAAGAAAAAACATTGAGAAAAAGACTTCTTATAACTTATCTTGCAAAAGATCGAACATAGGTGAAAGCTTATACGTGAAAAACTTAGAAGTAAAAATAAAAAAGCTGATGCTACATCATATGTTTTATAAATCCCAAAGCTTTAACAAGCCTGCCATATCCTAAGGGTTTCATATAAAATATCACTTCAGCTTAAATCAAATACACAAATATTTACTAACAACACATTAGGTTGAATACTAAGTATCAAGGATACAGCTGTAAGATAAAGAGGAAGACACTTTAAAAAGTGTAGTGAACTATAATAAAGTACTGGCTTATAAGAATATAATGTCAGCTAAACTCTGTTCCACAGAGTGAAATGCACATTAATAAATTTTATGTTTAATTTCAAGAGAAATCATGGAACCCATTAAGACAAAAAACCGTAAGAATCCAGATACCCTGCAATAAAATCACATACTAATATATAGGGGTGGCCAAAAGTAGGTTAATAAGTACAATAACAAATAAATAATAATACATGGACAAACTGTTTCGTGTACTCACAACTGTAAACCTACTTTTGCCCACCCCTGTATATCCTTCTATGAGAGAGTACGTGCGTTCACATGCACTTTCACATTAAAGCAGCAGAGATCTGTGTATATATTAAAAAGAAAGAGTTAAAAAAATAAAACAAAAACAAAAGAATTCAATAGGAAAATGGACAAATAGACTTTGGAACATTCAAATAATGGAAACGTGGTCATAAATTAAAAAAGAACCACTAACAGCCTCCATAATATAGATGAAGCTTAAGTGTATCATTTTTAATAAGAGAGGCCAGGCATAAAAAAGAGAATGTACTCTGCATGATTTCTAATAATACTTTAAGAAGTCATTTTTGCACAGTGAAATGCACAAATCACATGTTAATAAAAGAATCCCTACAAAATATTATAATGAATATGAGAGGAAAAATACAGGAAACACGAGGGACACATTGTTTGCAGTACTATCCTATTTAGAAACCAGGGAAGGCCTGAAAAATAAGTTAACTTTCACAAGCAAAAGAGTAAAGTATGTGGTTGAGAGAGAAATAAATAAATAAATAAATAAATAACTTAGCACACACAAAAATCCTGAATGAGAAAACTGGTGTAATTGGTCCAGGAACTCAATTCAATATGGCTAGACCAAAATTCAAACCTGAATGTTAGACAGAGGGGCAGATAATAGATATTCTAAAACCATGTTTTACATTTGACCTTCATCAAGTCAACCGGAAGTCCCTAAGAATTTACAGGAGTAAGACATTCAAGTTTGTATTTAAAGAGAACTCCCTAGAGGCAGCATGAAAAATGGTTTGGACTGAGAAAGGACACAGAGAGGCCTTCCAACTAGGCAAAGAACAATGATGGGCTCACTCAGAATGGCAGGAACAGAGCTGTGAAGAGGCAGTCAGTTGAAAAGGCATCACCAAAAATCTGTAAACCACTGTTGTTACAGTCTTACAAATAAGGAAATTCAGTCTCAAAATGTTAAATAATCTCTCTATGTAGCTCTTTAAATGCCATACCCAGTATCTGATGGCAAGCCTCTCTCACATGACCTCTAAAGCAGTGTTCTTGCACATTGAAATAAAAAGGTATTCAAAGTTACCTGTTTATGATGAACTAGCTGCTTTCTGATTTTCCTGGAATATAACCTGTCAAGGCTACTGCTGCCTTTGGAAGACCTGTGTATGTTCTGAGTGTGCAGATTATTGTTAATAAAACTCCACTGGTTACCTACAGGGCAAGAAAAAGTTTTATTAATAAATCTGTTAAATGTAGTTTTAAAGTACATTTAATACCCAGTAAACACAAAATTATAAATGTGTCATTCATGACAAAGCAGTTTTAAAAAAAAATTAAGAAAATCGCTACAAAGAAATTGCTAAGATTTGACCCTAGAAAGGTTAACCTAGACCCTAAGTCACTTTAAGACCAGAGCTGTGTCCCATCTTGCCTTTAAGATAATAGCCATCTTTCTCCATAATTAAGATTAATCTTTATACAACTTTGATAATGTCAAACAATTCTAACAACCATGAATGTTCAATACTGCCTAACTTTCAAACTAATATGCTTTTGTGCAAGTGCCCCCAGAACGGTACTGAGTGACTGACTGACTGACTGCGAAAATAAGGTTCAACAGTTCAAAACCATGCTGCATAGCTCTACTTGTTCTCTTTTTTTGAACTATATCCAGAGTGCTCTCTACGTATCATTCTTCTGCTCAACTCAGACTTAATCGGACACTTAACCCACCTCCAATTATTTGTGCGTTTGCTTAAACTAAAGGCACATTTCTCAATTCTCTACTATCATTTGTGAAGTCAGCTCAAATTCTTCCTACCCTACAAACCAATTGTAGTCCACCAATGTGTTTCCAGAGTCTCTGAAGATGATATAAATAAACACTAAGACCTGGAATACTAACTGTTATATTCCAACTTCACATTATGGTAATGTTTAACTGTATGTCTTACTGACCACTGACATACAGTATTTGTTTAAAAAATAAATATACAGAGAAAACTCCTTGTACATGAAAAGAATCCCCGATCCCCCCCAAAACATAATGTACACCATAAACAACTGATACACCTATAAAACATCTCAAGAGATCTTTTTTAAATAGTAGGATCCTGACAATGTTTGAAGTTCCAAATTTTATGTCACTTATTGACTGTATTTAGATATTAAATACAGCCATTTCAAATCCTTTACTATAAACCTTATTAATTTGGAAGAGAGGAAGAAAACAACTTGTCTTACAATTTGACTTCCCCCCATTTTTAAACTTTTTGGTGCCTCAAACTACTGAAGAAAGATTACAACAAAAAAATTCTCAATTTCTGCAAGCGTAAAAGCTATTTTTAATTAATAAGTAGAACTAACTTTATAATGGTCAAAGGAATGACACTATACTAAATAACATAAAACTACAAGAACTCTTCAGAGAATTCCTTTCTATAACTTATGTATATGTTATTGTTTTCATAAATTGTTTAAATGGTTATGAAAGAAAAACCTGTGAAAGACATGACTGTATCTAGTAACTAAAGTCAGGTTCAGACAAGGGGTTTGTCCATAATGTCCTTCAAAAATAAATTCTATCCTTAAACAGATTCCTGGTAAAGTTAATGCATATTTTACATAAATTACACACAGCTGGAATCTCCGGGCCACTAGTCAGTTCTGGACCAAGTATGAGTCCCTCAAAATCCCCATCAACAGATTAGTATAAACTTCTGATACCTGTCAGAAACCTCTCCCTGTCTTTACCATTCAAAGGTTTCTTTGCAGCTGCTGCTTCATCTTCAACAGTTGCCACATAATCCAGCAACCGGGACACCAGCATAACCACCCAACTGATCATGGGAATATCTAGTACTCCTATGAAGAGATGAGAAGATGGGGGAAATAATCAGGTGACTCTGAAAGTCCTAGTGAAGTCTGATAATTATGGGATAAGACACTTTATAAATCCAAAACATACCATTACACCAATATTTATTTATATGAAGCCCCAAAATTAGAACCTAAGACCACAAATCGAGTAACACATTGAATCTAATGGTATACAAATGATTCATGGTAGAAAAATAGATCTTTAAATGTAAATTAAATCTAACAGATAAATTATAAACTAGAAAACAAGGTTTAAAATGATTTTTTTACAAGTGACTGAAATGAAAAAATCTAATTTACATTAATAAAGTTTTAAAGTTGTAAATTCATGTTTTAAGATTTTTATTCCAGTAACAGTTTTCTCCCTCATGTGACTCATTATAAATGACCACACAACAACACTACTTTAAACCTTAAATTTGAAGAAGTTTGTCTATAGCTATAATAGTATAGAATAAACATATTACAATAATTTCCAAGTTCAAAATTCAAATAATGAAAAGGTAATCAATTTAAAAGAGCAGTAATTACATGGTGGTCAATCCCATGAAGGCTGGTCATTTTAGAAGTCTTCATCATAAAAATAGTAACAAAATGTGCAGCAATGGATATTTTAAAAAGTATTTCAGACTAGCCAATTTATAAAGCACTATTTATAGTAATCTTATGTTTCTACTAAAGATAACTAAATAATACCTTCTGTCCTCCGATGCATGGGTAAATGTGGCTGAAGAGGTGACAATAAATTATCCAACAGATTAAGTAAGCTTTCTAATACTCCACTATTACTAAGTGATCTTTGACCAATGCAGGAAAGTAACATGAAGACCCTAAAAAAGAGATATAAATAAAATAGCCATTATAAAACAAACTGGTTGTTCATTTAAAATATAACTTACACTGAAATATAATAGAGTAATAATAGAATATTTGGTTCTTAGCAAGATATCTGGAAGGTATGATGTTAGAATTAGCTTTTTCAAGCAACTGGTTGTATGTTCTAACTTTATCCACAAGAAATCAGGTACAGAGAACTTAATCATAGCCTCAAAAAAAAATTAACACATAACATCACATGACCTGATCAGAAATACTAGTAAACACACCTCTATAAAGTCCACAGACCCAATTAGGACTAAAGAATACAGCCTAGTTTTCTCACATACAAACTTCTTCTATATGCCCTTCACTGGGCACTCCCCAAGCCCTGAATACACGTGCTTCGTTTTCCCATTCAGTATCCATATGTGGAAGATTTTGAAAGCTGAACACAGACCGTGCAAGTACAAATCATTAATAACAAGTAAGTCCAAGATTTTCTGACCTACCTATCCTGTGGAAAGATGAGAAGCTGCTCTGAATTGTATAATTCCTGAAGAACATTAGAGAGAAACTGACCCCACCATCTTTCACCACCACAGAGTTGAACAAGTAGAAGACCAGTATGTAACCGTATCTTTGGGGTTCCACTGATGCACAGGTGTTTAAAAAGCTCTTCACAGGCCTGGGCATGAAATGTGCTCTGCAAAACTGCAGGAACAGAGTGTCCTGTTACAAGAAAGAAAACAGTAAAATTTCCTATTTAAGTGTATGCTGTAATATCAAAATCAGCATGCCTATATATGTTTTCTTCTTTATCAGCAATCGATAAAGAATTATTTTTATTTTTCTATTTATTTATTGACCCCTCTTATGTAGAATTTAAATTTCTAACTACTTGAGGAAGAGTTAGTACTGAAATCCTTTTTATTTCCTTTATGTAAAGTTGGATGTATCAGATGGCTGTGTATGTGTATTCATATGTGCATCAGTAATAACCAAAAATAGCTCATGGATAGAAATGACAGCCCTACATTAGCAATTATTAAGCTTTCAGTGTTGCACACTTAATCTCTGTTTATTTTAGTAGTAACACAATGATGTGGCACATCAACAGCAGAAGCTCAAGAAAAAAAAAAATCAAAATATCCATTTAAGAAAAACAAATAAAAACAGAGAAAAAATGAGTCAACCGAAAAGACAGACTTCATACTCACATGACAAAGGATATAAAAATTAACAATACCCAAGAAATATCAAAAGACAGCAACAAAATACTCAACAAGATCACATCAAATATATTCCCAATCTTTAAAATATTTAAGCGAAATACAAACCATTGGAAGAGTGAAGAAGGCTGAGCAAAGTGTCCAATAAATATCTGATGATAGTACGTAACTGCTCTGTGGAAGATGTCTGAATTAAATCTTTTGGATCTGATGTTTCATTCAACATCTTCCTACTTGCACCTAGAGCTACTCTGAGTCTCTGTACTGCATTATGAGCCAAATTCAGTTGAAGCTGTAGCTGAATACAATCCTGATAGGAAGAAAAAACTCTACTGTCTTCCTCGACTGCCTTGTCTGGCTTTCGCAAGAAGTACTGTGCATTGTTAGCACTGTTGAGAGGAGGAAGATCAATACTTTGCAAAAGAGTTTCCAGCCGATGACATGCTAAGTTATACCTACAAGTAAAGAATAAATGAACAAAATCATTCCCACAGTGTTCTTTAATGTACACGTATGTGTAAACACTAAAAGTTAAGTTTCTAAAAATGTTACTATATGGCCATTAAAAAGAATTAATCCATTGGTAAGTACTAAATAGAGCCAATTATTTAATCACAATACATTAATGCATTAAACATTACTGTAAAATGTTATTAAACATTACTGTAAAATGTTACGTCCTGCTTCCTACTATACTTTTCTATACACTTATGCAAAGACATATCTTGATAAATATATGGAAGTCACTATACAAAGTATAAGATTTCAATAAGATTAAAATATTCTGCAATTTCCTACCAACCTGCACTGTATATCCTCCTGCAGAGCAACCATCATTGCTAAATGCTGATCAATTTCTGGTTGGCTTGCAGATTCTCCTTCTCCCCTTAGAGGATCATGCATTAACTTCAGTTCACTCTCCCAAGGCAAGATGTAGGTATGACCATAGTAAAATCCTAATGGGATTTTGGCTCTGGCATTTGTACTTCCATAACGTCCAATGACAGTGATCTGAAATGAAAAATTACAAGTATACACACACACCAATCTTCAACAAAGAAAATCTGAACAATGTATTTAAAAAGTTGACAGTTACACTTTTTAATTGTATGTCTGAATACTTTCTAATTGTATGTCTGAATATTTTTCATAACTTGTCAGAAACATGAAAACCTTATCAATCAATCCGCTTCCTCGATGTTATCTTTACCTTCATGAATCTGCACACAGGGGGCGGTATCAAGTCATGAAGAATTAGTGAATGGGTGCTTATGTCAGTTGCCACGACCAATCGCCTCCCATCCACCTCTTCTCCTAAGGTCCAAATGTCAATTGACAAGGAGGCCAAGTCTCCACAAGTGGGGATCAATACATCAGTCAACAGTATCGGTCTGCCAAAATCCAAGGTCACAAACCTCCTTGCTCCTATGAGATAGAGAGCAATAGTTGACCAAAAATACCCTATCAGTCACCAAAAGATATACTCAAAAGCAGTTTGGAACACTGTGTTCCTAAAAAACACCTGAAACCTCAACGTATGTTAGTTTGAAACCCAAAACTTACCTAAAATGTATACAATACTAAGTCTGTTACTACAAAGGCAATCAACTATACATAAAAAGCATTAGATTTAAAGCATTAGAGAAAAAATTAATTAACAATAATACATAGATTAATTCTATAAATTGGTCAATTGGTCTTCTTTGGTCTTTCTTTAAAAATTTCACAACTAGATGCATTAATAATACCAAATTGGATTACATGACTTTACTTTTTCTTAAATCTTATTTCACTTCTTAGAGAGTTACACCTTACATTTGGGGTTAAAATGCAAGGTAAAACTATAAGGCTGAAATAACAAGTAGCAATTACTACTACTACATATCCCTTAAGAAGGCCCTCAAATGAAGAAAAATAAAGTACTGACACATCGGTGTTTTCAGCAGCACCAAGTGAAGCAGGTAGTTTACTCAAGTAATAAGGACCACACTCAAGAGGCAGTGTGTGTGCTTTGTGTGTAAGCACTAGACTCACACTCAGCACGGGAGGTTCACCTTCAGAAAAGGCAAGAATGACCTGAGAGGAACAAAAGCAGATGTGCATGCCTCATCTCACACACTTCAGAATTAAGCTTGGTCAGTAAAACACTAAGCAGAGTCATTACTAACACTTTAATTCTTTTTCTTTTTTATTGGGTTGGAGTGAGGGGCAGCTGGTAACCTTACCATCTACATTTTACAGTAAAGGAAACCAAGAAAATTAAACTTCTAGTACTAAAGTGGGTCTAGTTTAAAAAAAAAAACAGGCAGTTACCAATACTTTCCTAAACAGAAAAACTATTAAACCACAAAAACCACAATTCTCCTTAGAAGACTTATATGCTATAATCAAAAAATTGTGTAAACAACCACTCACTTTTCATAAGACTGAACAACAAATTACATTTGAAACATGATAACATACTCCTCCATCTTGACTAGAAGTCTCAATTTCTGTGTGTAAAAAAATCTCAAAGATGGAGGCATAGGTAAACACAGCCCACCTCCTCATACAACCACAGCAAAAATTACAACTAAACTGAAAAATAACTATCACCTAGAATCATCAGAAAAATTGAGCTTCATGAAATCCAGCAACCAAAGAATTAAAGAAGTCACATTCACCCAGACCGGGAGGAGGGGCGGAGATGCGCAGACACAAATGGGGGGTTCCACTCTCACATGTGGTGGAGGAGGGATATCTCGGGAGCAAGGGATCCCAGCCCCAGGCCAGATCAACCAGCCCAGAGTTCTAGTGCCAGGAAGATAAGTCCCCATAACTTCTGGCTGCAAAAACCAGCAGGCGGGGGTGAGATGGGAAAAGAAACTGCAGGATCCTCAGGCGTCTCCTCTTTAAGGGCCCACAAGAGACTTAGGACTCAGGCAAACTCCCTCGCTCTGGGCTCTAGCTCCAGGTCAGCAGCTGGAAGGGCTCCAGTGACATATGGGGAGTATCTGAAGTGCCCAGCATCAGGGCAAGTGACAGGGTACAGCTACCTCTTGGTCAAAACTCCAAATGCCAGGCAGAGGCATGTCCCCTTTCTGAGTCCTCTCCTACACAGAGCCACAGAGTGGCAACACCATATTGGAGACTCCATCAACCTGGCTCACACAGGTTGCCCTGTCCTGGCAATTACCTAAGGCTCCGCCCCATCCAACTTACCAGTGCACTTTTCTACAGTAGACCACACTACTAAGACAGGGAGTTAAAACAGCTTGACCTAATACATAGAAATAAACAAGGGAGGTTGCCAAAATCAGGAGACAAAGAAATATGACCCAAAGAAAGAACAGAACTCCAGAAAAATAACTAAACAAAATGGAGATAAGCAATCTATCAGATGCAGAGTTCAAAACACGGGTTATTAGGATGCTCAAGGAACTCTCTGGGTACTTCAACAGCATAAAAAAGACACAGACAGAAATAAATGAAGGTTATACTAAGTGAAATATAGAAAAATTTACAGGAAACAAACAGTGGAGTAGATAAAGCCAAGAATCCAATCAATGATTTGGAACAAAAGGCAGAAAAAAATATTCAACCAAAACAGAAAAAGAAAAAAGAATCCAAAAAAACAAGGACAGACTAAGCAGCCTCTGGGACAACTTCTAATGTACTAACATTCGAATCACAGAGGTACCAGAAAGAGAATAGAAACAGCGAAGATTAAAAACTTATCTGAAAAAATAATGAGAAAACTTCCCTGATTTGGTGAAGGAAATAGACAAGTCTAGGAAGCATAGAAAATCCCAAACAAGTTGGACCCAAAGAGGCCCACAACAAGACAGATCATAATTAAAATGACAAAGGTTAAAGATAAAGAGAGAATTTTAAAAGCAGCAAGAGAAAAGCAGAGTTACCTACAAAGGAGTTCCCATAAGACTGTCAGCTGATTTCTCAAGAAACTTTGCAGGCTGGAAGGGACTGGCAAGATGTATTCGAAGTAATAAAAAGCAAGGACCTACAACCTAGATGACTCTATCCAGCAAAGCTATCATTCAGAATGGAAGGGCAGATAAAGTGCTTCCCAGATAAGGTAAAACAAAGAGAGTTCATTATCATCAACCCATTATTTTAAGAAATGTTAAAGGGACTTAAGAAAAAGAACAAAACTATAAACATTAAAATGGCAATAAATTCAAAACTATCAACAACTGAATCAACAAAACAAACTCAGCAAATCAACAGAAGTAGAGTCACAGATATGGAAATCACTTGGAGGGTTATCAGCTGGGAGGGGAAAGGGGGAGGATGGGGAAAAGGTGCAGGGATTAAGAAGTACTAATTGGTAGGCAGAGAATAGACAGGGGATGTTAAGAACAACAGAAGAAATGGAGTAGCCTAAGAACGTATATGCGTGACCCAAGGACATGAACTAGGAGGGACTGCTGGAGGGAATATGGGATACTGGGTGGAGGAGGGCAAAGGAGAAAAAACTGGGACAACTGTAACAGCACTGGGGCAATTTTAATAAAATATATTAAAACATTTTTTTAAATAAAAGTACATACAAAATTTTTAAAAAGAACTATCTCTTGCAAAGAAGAAACTGCTATTGCAATAAAATAAAAATGTTTCAACTGTTTGTATAATGAAGTGATACAGTATGTACTATACTCATGTTATTTCCCCCTAGAAAACATGCATAAAGTTTTTGAATTACACTGCTACTCAAACCCAACAGAGAGCTGGTAGGATTTTCAGTTAAAACTGCCTATAGCTTATTACTAAACATGCTCTAATTGAAAGGACCTATCCCTATCACAAGGTACGAGCTTATGAAAGTTTTCAATTATCCAGAGACTATAAAGGGTTTCTAATATTACTCAGTTATTATACTTAGCAGTTTTCTTTGCTATTCTCAAGAAATGGCCCCAATACCAGAATGCTAGTCTTAAAAATACCACATATTTAAATGTAATTTCTTCTGTAACTATATTTCAGCAGCTACACTAAAGGCAAGTATTTACGTTAGCCATTGTTCAACAGGCAAGATTCATACACAGATCAAATCCATTGCTTGGACAAAACTAGTGAATCTATTCAGTGGCTTTCTTCCCTTCAACTTGGTGAGCACACATCTTGAGCCTCTGTTAAAGCCTACTCACCGAAGAGCCAGTATGATATCTGCAAAGGGAAATAAAACTACAGAACATTAAGTCTTCACAGGTACAACAGAATAGGCAAGAAAAATATTTTAGAGAAAGTCAAAGATTACCTGAATGCATTCGCTCTATAATAATGGACTGGTGAGGTGGAGGTTGAAGGAAATGTGAAGCATGAGAAATTGCAAGGGCTAGGCCAGAACCAAGTGGATTCTAGAAAAGAAAAGAAGTATAACTCTATATTGGTATTACTTTTGCTCTGAAAAACAAGTAACCATAACATCAAAATAACAAGTCTCATTTCCTAATGTACAGTCTATATTTTTTTTCTAATTTTATTTTAATCATTGACATTCTATAATGTTTTATAAAAACAAAAATTTTGCTATGTCGTAAGTTGGTAATTCTAAAGTTAGCAAATATTTTAAATCTTTTTTAAATGTCTATGCAAACACCTATTTAAAATATAATGATTTACCATTCTGGACTTGTTGGAATTTTTGTTATGTGCAGTAAGATTGACTGGTGGGGGATCAATAACCGAGCCCGGAAAAAGCTGTGCGAGTTCAGCATTAATCACAACGGAAACCGCTTCATTGGGTGGTGTGAGTGGTGGAGTCATAAAAAGTGGTGTTGTTTTTGGCGTGGGTGGAATAACGTCAGATGGATGAATGAAGAATCCAGGGGCTGCCACTGGGTTGGAAGGCACAGAGTTGTGAACAGGACCTAGTGCTGATGTTGCTGATGCTGCCGAGGCTGCTGCAGCTGCTGCAGCTGTTGTCTGATGTAACTTGGCTTCCAGCTTTGCTTTCTGTAAAAGAAGTAAAAGCAGAAAATATAGACTAACCTGCCTACCTGAACTGTGGGGAATAATACCACACAGGAATGTATTATAAAGACAAACATGAATAACTGAATCCCAGTTACATAAAAATGAAATTAAAAAAAAAGTGGACAACGTGAACAGAATTTTCTTTGCCATTTATGTATTGTTAAATATTGGATATAAAATTTTTGGAGTATTTTGGAACTAGGATTTTCTCAAAGCAAAGGTGGAAAGGGAGAACAATTAAATGTAAACATAAAAACAAAGTTCTCCTAAAAACAAAGTATTAACAGGAAATGGACTCTCATATGTTGCCTAACCTGATACAATTTGACACCTGGAATTGCATAGGTTACATTTAGGCCATGACGAAATCTCCAAAACATGTCATTATAACTAAATTTTCAATCACATTAACTGGTCTTTAAAATGTCGATTTAGGTTCTTTGACCCATATAAATAGTAAATGGTAATTACAATGATTGACCAAGAATGTTTAAGCATAAGTCTTGATTTTGCTAAAATACTGCAAAAAAAAAAGTATCAAATACAGTCCCTCAGATATGTATCAAATAAAATGCTCTTATGTAATTTTTTAAAACAAATATATCACAAAGACTTTACCTCAATTTTTGTAGAAAATGCTTAGTTCAGATCAGTCAACCTACTTTCCTTTATGAAAATAATGGTCATTTTTACAGTACTTTTTCAGCTTTTGAAGTTTAGAGACAGCATGAACAAAGAGCCAAATAGTCTCCAACCTGTTGCTGAAGCTTCAAAAGCTGCTGCTGTTTCTCTTGCAGCACCTGTAGCTGTTGCTCGGCTGAAGCCATTGCATGAGAGAGAGACTGCAAAGCTACCTGGGCTGCTGAACTCAGGGCTGTCGAAGCTTCCCCAACTGTCCCAGATGATAGTCCACCTACTGCAGGAGTAACCCCGAAGGAACTCACTGGCATAAGACAAGGGGGGAAAAAAACCAGGATGAAGAAAACGTTCACCAAAACATATTTAAAGTACTATACAATTTTGACACTAAAACTATAGTTAATTTTTATTTGAAAGATAGAAATCTATAGAGTATAAATAAGGGAATCTTAATAGTAATAGTCTACTGAAAATGACAGCAAGTTTAAGGGATCCAGGAATGGTCTAAATCAAAGAAAAATTAGTCAATATACATGTAAGTTTAAAAATATTTTCAGCATCGTCTATCGAACAAGAGACAAACATGGACCCAGCAATTCCACTTCTGCATATTTACCCAAAGAAACCCAAAACACTAAACGGAAAAGACACATACGTCCATATGTTCATTGCAGCATTATGTACAATAGGAAAGACATGGAAGCAAACTAAGTGTCCATCAATAGATTAATGGATAAAGAAGTAATGCACATATAAAATGGAGTATGACCTAGCCACAAAAAAGAATGAAATCTTGCCATCTGCAACAAGGACAGACCTAGAGGGCATTATGCTAAGTGAAATATGTCAGACACAGAAAAGACAAATGCCAGATAATTTCACTTATCCGTGGAACCTAAAACAAAAAAAAAAAACGGGCAGAACAGAAACAAACTCATACACACAGAGAACATTTTGGTAGTTGCTAGATGAAAGGGGCTTTGGGGAAATGGTCATTACAGAGTAGTTACGGGGAAGTAAAGTACAGCACAGGAAATACAGTCAATAATATTTGCAATAACTATGTATGGGGTCATACGAGTACTAGATTTAACAGGGTAATCACTTCTTAAGTTATATAAAGGTCTTAATCACTGGGTTGTATACCTGAAACTAATATAATATTATTTGTCAGCTACAACCGAAAAATAAAAAATTACTTTAAAAATACTTTCAGTGTAGAAATTTCATTTAGTATGGCTAAAATGAAAATACAAAATGAGAATGATCTTATACAATTTGGGCATAAGAAATAAACTGAAATTTGCTTTACTAAGATTTCTTACAAGAAACAACAGTTCCTTCTCCCTCCCCCCTAAAAAAGCTCAAAAATATCTGCAACTGATCATTTAAAAAGACTGATAAAATGTACTTCCTCATTTTAAAGCCCAACCTAGACAGACAGTCTGGCCCCCACAGAATATGAAAAGCAGTTCCTACCACATGCTCCCCAGAACACTAATATGGAGAGTGGCACGTCCCATGCACAGCCCAATAAACGGGGCACACACAGCTGACCTGTGAACATCACCATCACTTAAAGGTCTATAAACAATGTCTTTGACTTTCCTTTTCAATTTTATTCAGTTGTATATTATAAAGAACTCATATATTATAAAGAACTCTTTTCACATGAAATATTTACCAACATTTGTGAAAACATTTTTGAAAAAGCTGGTATAAAAGCAATTTTACAACTTAATCAAACAGGTCAGCATAAAACAAGAAGTAGAAGCCACATCTAAGAACAACATTAATACTTATTATAAAAGGCCTTTGTGAAAAAGTTATACTGGGGGAAGTATACAATAAGAGCAAATATTTAGGGCGCATTACAAGTTACACTGTTTTAGTTTAAATTTAAAATAATAAGCTTTTTGCATATACACTGGCAAGCTGATTCTAAAATTTAAATGGAAATATTGAGAAAGGCACAGCACAGTGTTTACAGCTATTAATACATTACATACTTGAAAACTTCCAAGAGGGCATCTAATACAGTCTCACCCCAAAAAGGAGATAATAATTATGTGATGGGTTGGAGGTGTTAGCTAATGCAATGGTGGTGATCATTTTACAACATAGTGCAATGTAAATGTATCAAATCAGTATTTTATACAAATTAATCTCATACAATGTTGTATCAATTATGTCAATAAAAGTGGGCAAAAAAGTTAATACAAAAAAACCTAGAAGTCTTTAAGAAAGACTACCTTTAAGAAAAAAATGCCAATGGATTCCACTCCTGGATATATACCCTAGAGAACTAAAAGCATATTTCACACAAAAACTTACAAAAAAACGTTACAGCAGTCTCTTGCTCAATAGTCAAAAAGAGAAAAAAAGCCAAATGTCCATTAACTACTGAGTAGGTAAACAAAATGTGGAATATCTACTTTTTTATGTTGTATATCCATACAATAGAATATTCTTTTTCTATAACAAGCAATGATATACTGATATGCTAAATGGATGAAACTTAAAAACATTATAGTAAGTTAAAGAAGCCAGACAGAAGAGGCCACATATTGTTTGACTGCACATTTACATGAAATGTCCCAGGTTGACGAAATGCTGAGACAAAAATGGATTAGTGACTGCCAGGGACAGGGGAGAGAGGAATAGGAAGAGACTACCAATGACTATAGGGTGTTTGTTTGCAGTGATAAAATGGTCTGGAATTACACAGTGGTGATGACTACACACCACTGTGAAACTTCATTCAATGTTTTAAATATATAAGAAAAAAGAAAGTAGAGAAATTTAGACTATCAGATTTCAAGACTTACCAGTAAGTTACAATGATTATTAAGACAATGAGGTATTGTCATAAGGCTAGACTAACTAAGCAATGAAACAAAAACAGATTTACACAGATAGCAGACACAAGACTTTCAACAGAGGCAACACTGAAGTAGAGTAAAAAAGGGTAGGTTTTTTACCCCATAAATGACTACATAGCGAAAGAGAGAACTAGTCAACTAAGATAATCTAGAAGATAATATCCACAGTATAAGGAGAGATTCAAAAACTGAAAATTGTAACAGCTATAGTAATGAGGTATAACATACATGAAAACTATAGACACAAAAAGACAGGAAATAGAGCAGAAGCAATTTTTGATGAGCTAGTGGCTGAGCTCTTTCTACAGCTGATGCAAGGAAGGATTCAAGAAGCCCTATGAATCTCAAACAGGATAGAAAGACAGAATGAATATGAATGAATCTCATCAACAACTTGAGTACTCACAGTTACCTTAAAAGAGGAATAATAAGACTAACAGGTGACATCTAACAAAAACAGTGTAAGGTAATAGGTAAGAAAGATTATCTCTAAGTCACTAGAAGAAGTAATAGCTAACATCCCTTAATCTAAATCAAAGATAAATTTTATTGTGATATTCAGATAAAGATGACACCACAGAATTGATTATACTCATTTAAATATGATAAATGTATTTGATATAGTTAACAGATGATTATGATAAAAAGACATCAGTTATTAAAGAGAAATCTATATTTTTCAAGGTACTTATGCATGTGTTATGTAAACAGAGGTCAAAGTATTATAATAAATAGTATTTGTTTTGAAGTGCTTAAGCAAAGAAAAAAGATTAAAGAAGTGTGGAAACATCAATAATATTGGAATCTCAATAAGGACCATGTGGTTTGTTCATCTAATTATTAAAAAAATATTTGAAAAATTTCCAAAAAAAATTAAGTCACTTCATCAACAGACAAGTACAAAAAAGATATCTTACAGGGCAGTCTCTCAACATAAAATCATACCCGATTAAAGCTCAAAAACAAAAACAAGAAAATGGAATTATGATATAAATCCAAATAACTATTGACTATAAAAAACTACAATAATTATAATAATAACGTATTATGGGAATTAAAATACACCTAAAGTTAAAGCATAAAATCACAATGTTATATAAATTAGAAAAAAAAAGTTGCAGGTTCGATCCCTGGTCAGGGCGCATACAGGAGGCAACCAACGGACGTTTCTCTTGCACACTGACGTTCCTCTCTCCCTCTGTCCCTCCCTTCCACTCTTTCTCTATCTCTCCCTTCTTCTCTCTAAAAATCAATAAACATAACCTCAAGTGAGAAAAAAATAAGTAATGTTCAAGTACAATATTTGCACTGTATGGTAAAAAACAACAACCAGACTCCTAGATGTCAATGGTATGTCTATATAACAATCTCTGGGACAACTACTAAAAATAGTAAAAACCAGAACAGACCAATAAAAATGTAATCGCCAAAATAAGGAGAGAAAAAGCTACATCTAGCAAGATGAGAAATACAATATAATATATAAAAACACAGATTTAAATATAAATGTATCAGTAATTACATTAAATGTAAATTAAATATCCCCACTGAAAGACAAAGTATTGGAATGGATTTAAAAAGGCAACATGTTGCTTTTGAAAATACATCTAAAATATAAAAAGACAATGAAAAGTTAAGAATAAAAAGAAGAAAAAACACATACTATACAAATAATGCAAAATAAAGGTGATGCTAAGTACATAAATATCAAAGTACTTTTAGAAAAAAAAGCAGTATTAGAGATAAAGAGGCAATTCATAACGATGAAGGATCCAATTCACAAGACAGAACCATACTAAATCTGTATCATAGTTTCAAACCATATGAAATAAAAAGTGATGAAACAAAAATAGACACATTTTAATGCCAATCTTATGAGCGAAAAGAAAAGCCAACAAAAACCAAAAGCTAAAGTAATGAACACACGATTAGCAAACTTGTCCAACACACTGTACAGGAAGTGCTAAATAAACATTACTGCCAAGCGGTCATAGGATATTTGTAAAAGCTGACCCTCTACGATTCTTAATATATTTTGCAAGATCGATAACCAGAGTATTTCTTTTGACCCCACAGCAATTTAAATAGGAATCAATAACAAGATAACTAGAAATCCTTACATGTTTGGAATTTAAGAAGCACATTTCCATGACATTAATCATTAAAGTTGAATGTATGACCACCCTACGAAGCAGCGAATCAGATTTTACGTTCACATCCGAGAGAACGTCACCACTGTTGGCAGGAACAGCACAAGGGAACCACCCACATGTTGGCCAACAGCAAACAAAGCAATAGTGGATACATAAATTTTACTTTATTCATACAACAGAATCTTAAACAGCAATGTGAAAGGACCAAGTATCTACACATACACAATGCTATTAATGAATTTTACAACCATAAGGTTAAACAGAAGACAGACGAAGAATATATACATTCAATTTTATGTTTTATAGACCCTACTAAACCAGTGCTGAGGAATGCATAATTAACTGGTTATACTAAGAAACAAACAAAAACCAAGAAATGATTACTGGAAAAGTTAGGACAATGTTTACCTTTTGGAGACAGTGAGAGAGAAAGTGGAAGGAGGCATAAAGACACCCTTTACAGTCTTGGAAATATTACTGTTTGACTTGTGGTCAGATGAACAGTATGTGTTGTGATAAACTGCCGGACTAATAAAACTGTTTTCTGCACTTTTCTGTATGTTCATTATATTTCACAATTAACATATTTCTCAAAAAAAAAAAAAGTAAACAGGAAGCTGAGAGATCATGGTCATCTTCTAGCACCTCAGCATAACGTTGAACAGAAAGCACCACGTGGCACTAACATTTAATAAAAACCCCTCTGCTAGTGGTGGTCTCAACCTGAATGGAACACAGAGGTGATTCCTTGGAAAGGCATGGACTACCTGTAGAAAGACAAAAACTGATTCCATAGTTTCTGCTGCCGGAGAGAAAATGGTGGGCAATGTGAAGGAATACTTTTCTTTTTCAACCCTAATTTTTTATGTTTTAATTTTTAAAACTTCTGAAAGTCATTACTTATTCAAACACATAATTTTTTTTACAACAAAAATCTTGGATATTTAATTTTATAATAGTTCCAAGACAGAGTCTAATTTATAACTAAAGAATCTCTGAAAGTTCAATTTCTTGTCAGGGCACGTCTATTCCAGTATAAACATGTAATTTTCCAAAATGACTCTAATGGTCAAAGAAACAAAAACAAATGAGGTTTAACCCTTCTGGCATCTCCATGTAAAAGAAACATTACATTTTAATTTAAATTGAAACAGTCATCATAACTACGTAAGCCATGAATTTCACTAAGTGGTTATTTCCACCATTGGAAGATATGTTGATTCTGAATAAAAAGGCACTCAAATAAAGAACTATTAAGTTCTGTTTAAAATTCTGGAGCTAAGGACAAGTTTACCTTTTTCATGATTTCTCGTGCAAACTGTCTTTTACCTCTGTTTAAGTGTCGGAGAAAATAAAAGACAAATATACAAAATGAACTTTCCATTAATTATTCATTTAAAACATCAACAATACGACTTCCTCAACACACTCAAATACTGGTTCATAAATTTGAAGTTGCTTTAAACTAGCTGAAAAAAAGAGGATACCCTCTTTATTCATCTCACCCTTCTCAAAGAAACTGTGCCAAATATACTCTGAACTTCAATGAAAGAAAGAGAACAGTATGGCACACACAAGACTGGCCACCAACCGGTGTTGCTGAAGGCGAGTCTAGGAAACACAGACTACTGGGCTCTTCTTCCTCCTCTCTCTACTTTCATTATTTTTATATTTTCCCAATTAAAAGGCTTCTAAAATGCCTACACATAAAAACAAAAAGATTTAAAATAGTGTACTAGAGAGTAAGAAAAGATCCTATGAATAGACTTACAGAAAAATATAAAACTACTTGGGATTTCCCCCCAAATGCCCATCCTGATCAATAAGTCTGTATTTATCATGACAGTAAAGGAACTTACATATACCATACCATAGACAGGTGTGTGAATACTTACATAATAAAGACTTATACAATAAAAGAATGTATATAATAAAAGGAGGTATATACCAGTAAACGTACTTGCATCATCCCTTTCTATTCTGGTCCCATCACTCGTTGACACACAAGTGAAGTGCAGGGGTTCAACTTCAAGAAGTCCAGTGAGAGACGTGAAGCTACCCTCGGCAGCTGTGCAGCTACTGACCTTTCCATTGCCTGACAGAGGAAAGAGACAAGTTTTATAAGACTTGAAGTGGCAGCAGGCATATTGAGAATTATAGCACTACTCCAATTTTAAGTAGTTAAGATGTATAAACAAGCACAACTATCACCCAGTGCTTCAACAATGGGCAGAGTACTCAGAAAACTCACAAACAGGAGACATTGGTTTCCCTGCTACAAAAATAGACTAGCATAAAAGCAATTCAGTGGCCATTCACATGAACAAGAAACAGTAATGAGTGATTTCAGATTTTAAATGAGGAAAAAATAATAAACCATCTGCTTACAATAGCTATTGCCCAATCTGTTAAGCGTACATCAAGTCAGAATATATTCTACAACATCAATTGTATACATGTGATGCTAAATAAAAACTAAAGAAATACTCCAAAGTATAAACAAGATTTATCTCTAAATGTCTTTTGTATTTTGTATACATTATGAAATTTGTATAGAATGAACATACTACTTTATAATCATACAAATAGTCTGTTAGCCTATATAACAGTAAAAAAAAAAAAAAAATCACATGATCACAACGATGTGAATAAGAGCTCAGCAATAAAACCACAGCAAGACCTGATGGGCAAACACAAAAGAATTAAGAGTATATGTGGTATGGGGGGGAGGGGTTATTTTTAGTACTTGCCGATTTTCTGGAGTTGGCACAACTTTAAACAGAATTAGGAGCCAAAGTAAAACAGAAGCTCAAGATGAAAATAAGGAGCCAGAAAAACTGTTATCAACAACTGAAGGACTAAATTAAAAGTATGATTAAACTGCCATAACCCTGTCTTCCAATCTCTCATTGACACCCAGTATAGGGCCTGACACTTGTTAAATTATTTAATGACCACTTAATATAAAATGTGTGACATGCAAGAGTAAAAGGACAGGTCCCAGTTCTCATGAAAAACATATTCTATGCTAGAGGTTAGTAGGCATTAAACAACTAGTTACACTATTGAACTTTATTTTTTAAAGTGTTCTGTTTTACTTAAGCAAAGTTCAAAAGACTATTAAAGGGAAATCAGTCTAGGTCAAGGAATAGTAAAATACTCCCACAATGAGGTGATGAGATTAGTGGAGGAAAAAGAGATTTTTCCGTATGCATTCCACTGAGGCAGGGGAAACCAGGCAGAAGAAACAACATGATGAAATCTCACCACTACAAAGGAACATGGCACTGCAGGAACAATGTGGCTGGAGAAATATTTTTCAGTACTAACATTATTCTTTATTGTCTTTAAAATAATTAAGAATTCTGCCCTGGCTGGTGTGGCCCAGTGGACTGAGTGTTGACCTACAAGCCACAAGGTCACCAGTTCAATTCCCAGTCAGGGCACACGCCTGGGATGCAAACCAGGTCCCCAGCAGGGGGTGCTTGAGAAGCAACCACACATTGATGTTTCTCTCCCTCTCCTTCTCCTTCCCTTCCCCTCTCTCTAAAAATAAAATAAATTCTTTTAAGAAATAAAATAAGAATCCTAAATAGCTTTCATGTTGTTTGTATATATTATATTGATACTTATAGCAGAAATTTGAAAATACTAATTCATTTAATAGTAATAAACTCAATAGATATAAAAACAGCATGCTTTGATGAAAAATAACTGTCTTCTAAAATGAAAATAATAGGAAGAGTGACAATGTTTTACATTTTACAAATCTTTTTCAAATCTGGCTTATTAGAGGGTAACTGGATTTTCCTGTCCCTGCATTCAATATGTTACAATATGTTGTTTTTATAGAAGTGTATGAAGAAAATCCAACCTAATACAATATGTAGTTGAAAAAGGAAGATTTTAATAAACAGCCTTATATATTAAAAAACTTGAGTAGTAGGTTTTTTGAAAAAGATTAGTTGCCAAGTGATACTGATATATGATCACTGAACTTCTCAAACTCTACTGCACTAACATTAATTGACCATGTTATACTTTTAAATAATCCTTTACCCATTATTTGGAAAATACTGGTTCACCACTATATACAGATCTTCCAGATGTTAATACATTTTGATTATATAATACCAAAAAATGACAATCACTAATCATCATAACCCATCAGAAAAAAAAAGCTTTATATGTTGGGAGAGTTCACTGTGGATGATACACATTTTCCAAAATTCTAGTTTTGCTTGAAAGCTCTTTTTTAAAAAAATCCTCACCTGAGGACACGTTCACTAATGCTTTAGACAGGAAGAGGGCAGAGGGAAAGCAGCTGAGAGGGAAGCGGCGGGGGGCGGGAGAGAGGGGGAGTGAGATATGAGAAACACCAATCAGCTGCCTCCCATATGCACCCCGACCAGGGAGCAAACCTGCAACAGAGGAAGCTCTAACCAAATAAGCCACCAGGCCAGGGCTAAAGGCTCTGCTTTTCACATTGGCCACAATTACTATCATTTGAATGGACAGTGATAGTCTTTTTCTATAAATCTGTGGGAAAATACCTGCCAAATAATCAAGTCTGAATAAACATATTTTACAAATTAAAATGGTGTTCCATGGTATAAAAATCTTTATACATTTTACTAATCTTTTAGCTCAGCTTGTAACTCATACACCAGTGTGTCCTTGCAACAGCCAAGGTTCTTCAGTGTACAGCAGCAGTGCTTCACGCACTCTTCCCACCTCACCATGAAATTATTTAAAAGATTAGTACTCATGGGTTCAAAATTAAATAAAATTAACAATTTTTACTGCTTCATCAAAGACATTTGTAAGTAAAAGTGAAACTGGCATAATTTTCTTTTTTACTTTTTCATTGAATTTATTGGGGTGGCATTGGTTAATAAAATTATATAGGTTTTGGGTGTACAATTATATAATACATCACCTGTATATTGCATTGCGTGTTCAACACCCCAAGTCAAGTCTCCTTCCATCACCATTTATCCCCAGTATGCCTTCTTCTACCTGTTCCCACTCCCCTTTCCCTCAAGTAGTCATCACACTGACAATTGTGTCTAGAAACTGGCATGTTTTATAGCAAACACCTAGTGAAGAACCTCATGCTTTTGCATAATTAGCACAAATGTCAATGGAGTGAAAAAAGCAGTAACACTGTTCTATCATGAAAACAGTTGACCCACAGACTCCATGAAAGAATACCAAGAACCTTGAGGAGGTTAATGGATCACAGTGACAAGAGGAAGAGAGCCAGATCACACAAGACTTTGCACTACAGAGTAATGGGAAAACATGAAAAAATATTTTAAGCAGAGAGGAAAAGTGATGAGGTGTGCATCAAAAAACAATCATAGTCATTGACAAATGGAGAATGTACTGAAGTGACGCAAGAACAGATACAAAAAGACCAATCTGAAAACTACGACTGTACCCCAGGTTCAAGATAACAGCTATGGCTTGATCGGTCTTCACGTGATCATGGAGGGTAAGAGAGTAGGCAGATGTGAATTACACCCTGATGGAAAAACAGACAGGATCTGGTGACAGACTCAATGTGGAGGATGAGAAAGACAGAGGTATCAAGAATGATGTTCAGGTCTGTTTTGTGCCACTGATGCCATTAGCTAAGAAAAGGAACACTGAAGAACTAATGGTGAGGAATAAGATGATGAGACATTCATATGGAGACATATTATGATATCTAAGTCTCTTCTCCTGGGTCTTCTATATTGAGCATGGTGACTCTTACATGTTTAACTCTGTGGCTAGGCCTGAGCTTTTCCTTAAACACTCTCCATGATGGATTTCTCATTGTCTCCTAAGGTAAACAGAAGGCATCTATATATCTACTTCTAACCTATCCTCTGAGTTCCAATCATAAACTAATGTGTCACTTGGATAAAGGCAGATTGGCATGAAGTAATCAGAGACCAAAGCATCAAAAAGAGGCATACACCCAAGGCAGTATAAGTCATTAAAAAAAGCAAGTAATAGGCCAGTAAGTGTAATGGGATCTCTTTCATTAAAATTGTTCAAATGTGTATTGCAAACAAATTTGAATGGCTAGACATCCCATTTACAATAGTAACCTAAAAGGGTGGAGAAGTTGGAGTCGAGAAATCTTATATTTGATTTAATATTTCTATATTTTATTTTTCTTGTACTTTTTTCACAATTCTTAATTCACATTAAAATAACCAGAACTGAGACTAATTCCAAAAATTTACTTATATTTAAGATGGTAATTACCTTAATATGTTTAAAAATAAATTTTCTAACATTCTGGTTTACTAGCAACACTTGCAGTAAGTTCAGCAAAAAAGAGGAAATAAACAATGAAATGGCTATGTTCTAACAGAAAGAGATAAATGCCAAATTCTATCACCTGAAAAGATTATACAAAGCTATATATTTAATCCTAAAAGCATATTCTTCAGAAATTTATATAAGAACACATATAACACTATATATATAGTTTCCCTCAGGAGACTATAATAGTAGATGCAGAAAATTATTTTTATTTCTGCATCTTTGATTATACAATAAGTATATATTAATTTTATTTTTTGAAATGTGAAATATGTGCTTTGATTTCATGAATAGCAAAAGCGCACCAAATGAAAGTTAAAAGATTACATCAAATAATCAAATTACAAATAGTCTCTTGTGAGGGAGTAAAGTCACACTGACATGCAATGAAACAAAAAAATTCACAATTCTTTCAAAAACAACCTTAATATTTGAGAAGGGAGGGAGATTAAGAAATAAGGCAAATAATTTAATGATTCACACGTTAAGTTCTAAATTTTAGTTTTTAAAGATAAAATACAGTGATTATGCTATCTATTAAGTCAATGGTAGCTTAAATCCAAAATATGAAATTCAGAAATTTCTTTAATAAAAGAAGTTACTTGCCCTGGCTGGCATAGCTCAGTGGATTGAGTGCGGGCTGCGAACCAGGCATCGCAGGTTCGATTCCCAGTCAGGACACATGCCTGGGTTGCAGGCCATGGCCCCCAGCAACCGCACATTGATGTTTCTCTTTCTCTCTCCCTCTCCCTTCCCTCTCTAAAAATAAATAAATAAAATCTTAAAAAAAAAAAAAGAAGTTACTACCTGAGAGGACATCCGATAAGTCAATTTCATCTGACTGAACACCAACGCTGCTGTTGTATACATTTTTACAAGAAGAGCCACTCATCTCTAAGTCAAAGAGGACTGGGTCAAATGGTGAGCTATACAATCCATATCTGAAAAATAAAACAATGTCCTAACAATTTTCCTGTCAGCCATCTAATTGACAAATTATCTATCTACTTACTTTTAAGAGGAGATGTTAACCAGATTTAACCCATTAAATTCAGTGAATCTCAACTGCATTCCCTATAAACCTATACTCAAAAGACTTGGTCCAGAGACTCAACAAATGTTGATTCCAATAAGCTGGTAGCTAATGAACCCAGACCGAATCTTCATCTGCAGACAGAAGCATGTTAGAGATGTGAGGCAGCCCTCCCTCACCTCAGTCACTGTTACTAAGCAGAAAGTACAAACACTTTGAGTAAAATCTCACCAAAATCAAGATCTCCAATTTTAAAAGATTACAAAACCATTATGTTAAATAAAATAATGTTCTACTTCAAACACTGACAATAAGGCAAGAACTCTACTTCTTATTTCATTCTGCTTAAGTTTTTAAGGTTTTTGATAACAGATAAATACTAGTTAATGAGCTATAAGTGACTTACATAAATCCACCTACAAAGTTTAACAACAGAGAAACAAATTACTTTAAACAATACTTCCATTAACTAGATATAGAGCTTTCAAGTACTTTAATACAATTAGCCCTGTGAATAACAATCTTCAGTTCTTAGGGAATTATTTCAGGAAATAAAGGGGGGGTAAAGAAAATCTTAGGCTAATATCACTAGGAAAAAGGTTAAGCATAAATTAAATATATTTTTGTAAGAAAGATAGTTTTTAAGCAAATATATACAACACTACTGTGCAAAGGAGGCATCGTGTCCAAAAAGGCCATTAGTCATTACACATATTAAAATACCTTGTCTGAAGTAGAGCCTCCATTGGTGTCAGCCTGTCCTGCAACTGCCTGGACACGGCCGTGAGCAAAGACGCACAGGCTGTGCTGCACCCAGCCAAATCTTCGTCTTTAACATAGTTCAGCAAGACAAAATACCAATAGACAGAGCCTGAAAACAGCAACACAAATCAGTGTTTGTTTTCCTCGCTTTTTCTAACAAAGAAAACTTCAGGTTACATATTTATCAGTGGGTTCCCATTTCCTAAAAAGACTTTCTTACAACTTGCAATTACAAAGAAGGACCAACTTGCTTACAGGACTCTAAGACAACATGACACTAGCAAAGAGTTCCAAACCCATGTTCTGAGAAGTGTATCAGGCTAACTAGTCCTTTAGGTTTTCAATGACATGAGATGACCTTAGGGGACATTATAGAATGGTTAGACTATTAGGAAGACAGCAAGGCCTTCAAGCCATTCATTCTGAAAGTTTCTCTGTACTAAAATTTGCAAGAGCAATGGATGGCAGTGGCAGAACTATAAATAACACACCTTAGCAAGTGAATGGAATATATTTTATAATGCCAGTTAAATGCAGAGCAACAAGGCTTAACAGATGATCATGATGATGTATTTTAAGACTTTTATTATACAATTTGAGATAAAAGAGTACACACCAAAATTTAAGCATCTTACCTCTAAGACTATTGTCAACAAACCATTTTAAACACAGAAGGCTATTAAAGTGGTAAACCAAGTCCAAAACATACTATTCTGTATAACATAGAGTTAAGAGTTTTATCCACTATATGTTCAAGGTAAATACAAAACAGACTCTTTATCTAAATTAAGGTATTGATAAAATACCCATTTAGTAATAACTTGGGGAAAGCTTTTTTCTAGCATACCAAAAAGATCAAACCCTTTTGAAATGTATTTATCCCAGGTTGAATGGGTTGGTTATATATATAAAACAAGACAGTAAGGAACATCCACAAAAAAGGTAGTTTTAGGTTTGAAAGAGCAAATCAGTATCCCTTCACAGTAACAACGGGAAACAGCAAAAGACATTTTTTAAATCTTCATTAACACACACACACACACACACAGAGTACTTTAGAAGACTGCTTTCTCAATTCCTGCTTGATAACTACGTTCCTTCTTGAATGACATTTCCACACTCTTCAGGTGCTGGGAAAAAACACTGGCCGCTCTGAGAGAATTCCAGCTGGCCACAGTCCCTACCAATCATACACACTATATATGGACCATTTGACTTCTTTACGTCACCTCTCTGGTCATTGCTGGCATTTCAGTTTGTGATACCTGATCTATAGTCATTAAACAGCCAAATAACACAATAATTTTAATGAAATACAGAAATGTATAAATTGAGTTGGCAATCATACTTAACTCTCCCACTTTTTCCTAGCAATATAATTGAACAGAGTACCTCCCTACCCAATCAAAATGCAATCCCTTAAAAAAGGTAAGCTGCAGAAAAAATGGGGACTAACGGGAAAAAGTTACTAAATAATCCTAAATACACTGTGAAACATTTCTATGACTACAGTTATTAGTGATTAAACTGATTTCACATACCACCAGTTGCAGCTGCAGGTAAAAATGACATATTGTCAAGTAAAGCCTTCAATAGGACAGATCCAAATCCTGGCTGGCATGGGTCACATCTGCCATTACTGAAAAATTTTTTAAAGGAAATTTAAATACATTGATAACCAAGGTTCAAGTTCAACCAACATATGATGCAGTTCTTTTAAAAATCTTCAAAATGTATTAATACTGATCTCAAGAAAATTTTGCCTTAAAGCCCTATAGACATGCAAAAAGATAGTAATTATCTCATTATACCAAGGTCTTTACAAATGTTTTCTTATGTATTAAACCATTCTCTTTACCAAAAGGGGCAAACAGATACAGTCAATACTGACTGTTAGCTTTTAAAAACTTCATAGATAGTTTGAGTCTCAAGGTGTAGAGAAAATGATTTGGCCAATATTATAAATAAGCCTGGTAAGACTGTCACATAACATGGAACAAGGCCTCAGGTGAAGAATCCAAAGACAACTAGAAAGAAAAGGAGTGGAGGTGGTAAAAGAGTTCCCCTTCCCACATTCCCTCAACTGCTTTTAATAGACAGAAGCCTATTTAGTAATAGATTTATTTAACATGACAGTTATCCCTAAAAACCCACAATCCTTACTTAGAATCTCAACAGCTTTCATCAAGTTTTGCAAATCTGCTTAAGTTACAGATACATTCAACGAGATCATATTCCACTGGAGACAAGGTATCACCTGCCAAACTGCGGGGGCACCTACATAGCATACTTCCAAATTAAAAAAACACCAACCTAATGCACAAGGCAAGAAATCGGGCACACTTATGGGCTATGCTTCGTCCTGCCTCAAAGAAGCAAACACGTACAATATCAGAAAGACATTTTCGTGTTTTTGAAAGCAGGCTCTCATTCCCTTCCTTCGAGCTGCAAAACAAGAGCAAACATTTGAACTTCCAGTCATAACATCCAAAGGGCAATCATCAATGCTAAGTAAAACTTTAAGTATCAACCTTCCAGGTCCATTGGAATGTACTCCTGCTAACCAACAAAGAGTATCCAACACAAGGCTCTGGGCATGCTCTGTGATCTGGCCATCATCTGCTTTCCTACAAAGAGTGTTAAGAAGCTTCTCATGGAATTCTGAAAACTGTAACATGGCACATCGTTGCACTCTACAAAAAAGAAAATATAAGTACATTAACTACCAAAATGAAACAGACTTCATGAGTATTACAATTTTTTTTTCTTTTTTTTTGGGGGGGGGGGACATGTAGACACTAAAGAACTTATATATTACAATTTTTTAAACTTTTGAAAATTAAATATTATAATGAAATATTGGTCTGTGAATTTAATGGTATGGTATTAAAACATTTAAAATAGTACATATGCAGTATTTGGCTTGTAGAAAGTTTTAAAAGAAATGAAGTTTTAATAATGTATTATATGCTGACCAACAGTAAGTAAAATTTCAAATTACTGTATTTCTTTCCTCATGCTACAAATATTGCACTCCCGGCATATACCCAGTACTGCACATGCACCAGGGTTAAACCAATGAAGTAAAAAGACAATTCATCTCTCACAGAACTCACTGAGATGACAAGTACTTAATAAGAGAAACAGAAATTAAAAAAAAAATTCTAGTAAAAGTTAACATTTAAAAATATTGTGTGTTGAGTATGTTTATTGCAATTCTTCCTATGAACTTTTATTACTGTAAGAATAATAGGAAAAGGAAATGAGGTTACCTTTCCTTAGAAATTGAAGTTTTCTTAAATCTCCGAATTGTGACTGAGACTTCCTGAAGTAAGTCACAGCCCCGGAGATTTTCAGATTTACGGGCACCACTTGCATTTTCATTCTTCACATTTGCTGATTTTTCCTAAGTATACAAAAATAAATAATTGAATAAACAAATGATACTGAAAAGTGTTTACTATTAAAATTTCCAAATAAAGGACAATATTAAATTATGAATATTTAGACATACATCTCAAATTAAAATGATAGCTGTTACCTTACACTCAGTAAAAATGACTCTATAAATCTCCCCCAGAATTATAATAGAAGAAAAAAAACCCACAATTATTAAAGTTAATAACTCAGACTGAAGACTACAAATCCAATGTCCTGAGTCCAAGTCCCAGCAACAGCACACAGGAGCTATGAGATACGCCAGCTCCCCAATCTCTAAAGTGCACTCACTTTCTACATAAAAAATGGAGATAACAGTAGCACCTGCTCTGCCTCTCTCAGTTATTTTGATAACTGAAAAATCAGATAAAATACACGGAAGTCCTTAAAAAATGAGAAGACCTCTATTAATATAAGATGACTGATATTGCTATTGTTGCCTGTGAATAATGATGACAGACAAACAAAACCTCCAGACCTCAGGAAAATCCAACATCAGACACTGATGCAGAGACTGCGTGGTACAGAGCTAGCTGCAGAAAATCAACCATGAAAATTATTATTTATCTCCAAATCGCTTCCCATCTTCTCTTCCTGCATACTCTCAAATGTTTACCCCCCAAAAAGTGGTGAGTTGCCAGTAATGAGCACAAAAACAAACCCTCACACCTAAGAAAAAAGTATTATGACCTAAAATAATTATAAAGGGAAAAACCTAACAATTACTCCCTAGTGAATTTACCTTATGTTACATAGTTTGTTTAAAGTTATTTCAAAATATTTTCTTTTTGATATTTTTTAAGTCACTATACAGAAAAAAGTACAAAGAAACCAACTGTCTACTGAAAGAAAACAAGGGACATACTTCGTTCAACAGTGTGTCAAATCTCATCCACAATGTTTAACACAGAACTGTCATACTTCAAACAACACTGTTTCATACCTTGCCTGCTGCAACTTTTGCCAAGAGTGAAGCAAGTGAGTAACCCTTGTTACTCTGGTGCTTCAGGGATGGAAGTCTTACTACAGGACGCATACCGCCATTGCAGATCTCATCCGTTCCCCTTTCATTCACTGCCTTGACATGGATCAAAAATGATCGGTATTTTCCTCCTGCCATACCTAGGAGAGCAACGTAGAATGGGATAAATAAGTGAATCACCAGAAGAGCAAACTGTTTTCTCATTTTTACAGAGCAAGTTAAAGAACTCCACAGAAAGAAAAACACACCTGTTTAGAATTTTTTCAAATAATACTTTTTGAGAATAATATAGTTGAGTACCTTCATAGGTTGGTAGCAAAAAAACAAAAAGCACAGGAGTTACATGAATAGCATCAGAGAAAATTGACTGTTATAAACATTTAGCATGTTTCCCCAGCAAAGATATTCATCTTAATAATATAAATCTTTGTGAACTACAGAAAAACATGAAAAAACTTTCATTTAAGGCACCATGTATACATGTATCCACCCAGTCTTTTTCTATATCCATGTACACATACAAAGAATCACTATAGTATTAACAGTTGAAAAAGCAAAGGCTTTGAAGTCACTACCTGGGTTTGAATAATGACTCTACCATTTATAAGACATGTAACAAATTAACCTCTCTGTGGTTCAGTTCCTTCAAATGAAAAATGAGAAGAATAGTACCTAACCCAAAGGTCACTTAAACACTTATAACCGTGCATGGATCTAACTAATACACCAGGAAACCATCAGCCTAGCACTGCATCAACCAGTATTAAATCTTCCTGTGATTACAGTTGGTTGGGCATCATCCCACAAAGCACAATGTCGCCAGTTCGACTCCCAGTCAGGGCACGTGCCTGGGTTGTGGTTCGGTCCCCAGTTGGGGCACATATGGGAAGCAAATCGATGTTTCCCTTTCTTTCTCCTCCAATTCGCCTCTCTCTAAAAATAAATAAATAAAAACTAAAAAAAATCTTCCTGTGATTACAAAAGCTGCCTTTGTTGTTTTCACTCATCTGCATGCCCACTGTGCAAACACTGCACTATCACTCTCTTCTTATTACTATGTTATTCTGACAAGATTCACCCTCTCAATCTTCTTTATCCAAAGTTTTTGACACATATCATCCTTTTACTGTCCCATAAAAATTTAGCACTCATTTTCTCCAAAGATTTGGGGGGCGGGGAAGAATGCAATGAGAAAAATAATCACTCTCAGCACATTCTAGGAAAATTAACACTTTAAAGTCAGTCTTTGAAAATATGTGTTATATAATTGCCAAATCCTCGATTTTACCAAAGTCAACATTTTTATTGTCATATAAGAATTTAGGTTTTAGCCCTGGCCAGGTAGCTAGCTGGTTGGAGTACCATCCCAATACACCAAGGTTGCCAGTTCGATCCCTGGTTAAGGTACATACAAGAAGCAACTAATGAATGCAAGGACAGGTGGAACAACAATCAATGTTTCTCTAAAACTTAATATTTTTTTAAATTTAAAAAATTATAGTTATTACATAAAAAATTTAGGTTAGCCATGGCTAGTGTGGTTCAGTTGACTGAACACCAGAATGTGGTGAACCAAAGGGTCACTGGTTTGATTCCCATTCAGGGCGCATGCCTGGGTTGCAGGCCAGGTCCCCAGTGGGGGGCACTCAAGAGAAAAACCACACATTGATGTTTGTCTCTTTCTTGCTTCCCCCCTAAAAATAAATAACTAAAATCTTTAAAATCAAATTTAGATTTTACATTCTCATTCAATAAAACTAATATATTCTCAGCAATATAAGATTTTTTAAGTTTTGCTCATTACTATATCCCTGTACGTGGCCCAATACAATATAGCCTTTCGTAAATTTAATAAATGAATGACATGTAGTCAAGAAAACATATTAAAATGTGTGTGTGTGTGCGTGTGTGTGTATATATTATCTGCAACTAAAGGTGTATGTGTGAATGTGGACAAACATTATAAAGGGAATGTACACAAATTAAAATAATTGTTATTTAGGTAGTCAGATATTTTCCTGGTTTGGGGATAGATCTCCATACCCCACCTCCCCCTCCAAATTTAATAATACAGGGAGGTGTTTTGTTTGTTGTATTCTTTTTTCACCCCAAGGATACAAAAGGTGAAATAAGAGACCTACTACTGCAGTATCTATTACCCATATACCCTCCAATGATTTTAAAGTATACTATAATTTATGTATCGAACCTCTTATATAAAAACCCTCCTAAGAGAATATATTATAATAATATACAATAAACATGCCAAAGACACAGAACTCTACACTGATGGGGAAGGCAAACATGCCAGAACACGGTATCTGATTAATTGGAAGAACTTTTGTCATGTCACACTAGGTCACCCAGTGTTCACTTTACACTTTTTCAAAAAGCACTATAAAACCTCCATGACAAAGAAAGTAGGATCAGAAATTTCACATGAAAGTACAATCATTTAAGAGAGGAAATGACCTTAGCTACCAGGAAACTCATGGAATTACTAATGAAAATCCCAAACAATATCTTACTTTTTTGAGATCAGTTTCTTTTCATCTACTTTTACAATTGTAGCATTATTTATTCTGCTTTGGTAAAATATGTTACTTTACCTTTAACAAGTTTGGGACTTGTCAATGTCAGCATCCCAGCATGCCCTGACAGATCAAGGCCACTTGCAAGCCATACCGGCCCACACAAAATGTCTTCCTTATGGTCTTCTAAAAATGGACATAATCTAATACCTAAAAGAGAAAATAAACATTTTCTCTTAAATTAGTTGATAATTTTAAATGCAATATTTAATAAGCAAACACCCATCCCATTTACATATAACACCACCACACGAAATATCATACTTTGAATGTATTCAAGTAAAAATTCATTATCATGCTAAAGAACTATAATCAATTATCTGATATTTGATGGTGCTTTATATCCCATTTTATTTATATTCACCTTTATTTTCAAAAAATAATAATAATAAAACCATGACATAATTTCAAATCCCAAGATATTGAAAAGCAAGAATGCAAGTATTAGTGCAGCTGTGTTCACAAGATGAGCTGAAAGTTAAAGCATATTGCCAAAGCAGAATTACAGGTTATTTTTTAATCATGTTCTTAAAAATCAAGTTTTTGCAAGCCACGAGGAAATCTCTGCCCAACATGATGCACTGGTCACTACCCCTTTCACTGCCAGGGACAGCACTCTGCAATTTCACTCACACTGTGGCTCCTCCACATCCATGTGCTGCGTTTCTTCATGCAAATCAACCAGGGACGGCTTCCCATTTTGTTCCACGTCGAGGTTAAGAGCTGGAGACAAAGGAAAGGTGATCTGCCTATCTACTGCTGTTTCTAGAGGATAAAAATATTAGTAAACTTAATTTTACTTAATATCAATTATTTATGTGCCTAAAATTCTAAAATTTTCTGTTAAGGTGGAAATTACTATATTTTCATCTCAGATGCTATAAAATGGTTGTCAGGAGGGGAAAAATTGGATTTAACTGGTCATTATTTCAAACACTCATCTCTCTTTTTAATGGTAGTAAAATATCCACTTAAAGAAATAATTTGCTGGCACTGAACTAAAAGTTCTTATCCTAGGCTGCAGAGTACAAGCACCTGCAGAGTTTCTAAAATACCAATGTCTAAGTCCTAAATCCAATTAAATCAGAATCTGTCGTGTTTCATAAGGATACACAAACAAAAACGCACACTCACACACATACAAACACACACATATATACAAACATACATATGTATTTTTGAAATAAGAAATCTTTCAAGTTTCAATGTTTTTAATCCTCTGGGTAAAGTAGCCATTTTACTCTAGAATTACTCTCTGCCTTTCCAATTATCAGAAAACACTTAGAAGTAACATCTAGTTCCCAAAATAGATTGCTGAATGTATACCATCTACTTTAATAATTCAATATATCAAATTCTGAACTTACAAGGAAGATAAATAAAGATGGGTATGTTTCTGGCACTACATGAAAGGCTGGATTTCCTAGTAACCTTACAAGAGTATGTGACCTCCATAACGAAATTCTTTTCCCAATCGTGTCTCCTCTTAGGAAGAATAATGCATTAAGTCTAGTAAAGCCAAAGTGACACAAATTCACAATGGAACTAACTGCATTTCCAAAAAAAGCATAATTACATTACTTAAGTTTATGCAACTCTGAACAATACTGAGATACTGAAAAGCTCTAAAAAGTTCCCGGGATTAACTTATATAAATAAAAACACCAAAGGTAGAGTAGGAAAATATTGTGGATGGGAAGGATAGCACAGTAGGGGGGACAGGCAAACATGGACAGCCAATTTGAAATTAGTTTTTTAAAGAAACCAAGTACAAGATTCTTCCAATATAAATTTTGATTCGTTCTTACCATTAACCTTCCCTAAGCCTGGAGCTTTGTTTTTCAGCAGTGTCACTTGTATCTGTGGGATACTGGTGATGCTGGAGTTCAAAACGAACTTGAAATCCACGTGTCCAACCATGCAAGCTTTAGGCAGCACCAACTCGAACACATGCTCGTCCCAGCTGTTGCTGTCAAATAAGGAAGAAAATGCTAAATAAAGCAAAAATCTCTCTTTAGCCATAACCACATTAGCATTAATATCACTCTTCACACTCTGATTTTTATCCTTCAACAAAAACTTAATGCTTCTCAATGACAGGAGAGAAGATATGCAGCTCCCAACACAGAGGTTGAACTTAGGGCAATAAATTATCTTACCTTAGGAATTCACACCTGCCTTGGGAACTGAACATTACAGTAAACCCTAGTTGCTTACAGTGTGGACTATTATGCATGGGAATTATCTGTAGATTCCTGGGTCCCACCCTAAACCTATGAGTAGGGTCCCAGGAATCTGCATTTTAAAATAAGAACTCCTTGTATTTCTTACACATGTCCATTCTAATTTAAATTCTATATACATATGTTATGTGCTGAAAAACAAACAAAAATCTCTAAACCACACCCCTCCACTAAATTCCAAACTCATATCAAATGTCTACCAGACAATTCAATTTCATCATAAATCCAAACTTAATGACTACCCACTCTAATCTCAGTAAACAGAAATTCCACTTTTCAATTAGTTCAATCTGAAACCTTAAAGTCATCCCTGACCCTTCTCTCACATCAGATGTTCAATACGTCAGCATTTACTGTTCCTTCTTACCATTCCTTCCACGTCCAAATTATACCCACTGCCTCCATCAACTGTCACCCTGGTCCTGGCTACCACCACCTTTTCACACGGATTACCACAACAGTATCCAAAACAGAGTCCTTGCTTCCATCACTGCCCCTAACACGCACACACCACTTATAATCCACCGTCAACAAAGCAGTCTCACCACATCCTTCTAATATACAAATTTTACTACATCACCCCTGTACTCAAAACCCTCTGATACCATTCCATCTCACCCAGCATAAAGGTCGCACTGTGGCCTAAAGCGACATTCATGATCTGATTACTAGCTACCTTTTTAAACCTCACCTCCTACCACTCCTCCCTACATTCACTGCATTCCAACAAAATGGTCTACTTGCTCTTCCTGGAATTCACAAAACATACTCTTCAGAACCTTTGTACTTGCTATTGGCTCCATATTCACATTCTCATGGAGGCCTTTCTTACGTCCCTTATATTAAAAATATCATACACATTTCTAGCTCATTCTCACACATAGGTACACACCCAATACCTCTTTAACCATACTGTTTTAATACACTTCAACAGGTTCTATGGCAATATGATGCAGTAGCTATCTGCTTACTGTCTGTCTACCCCCACTACAACGTAAATTCCATCAGAGTTGTACTGCCGGTGTGACGTGGCCACCGGCCTGCAGTGACTGCGGAATGCTGCGGATGGCTCGACAAAACACAAGAAAAACATACACAGGAACAACCAGGTCCTGTGGAGAAATAGGGATGAAACGGCACTCTCTCTAGTGGAGAGCGGTCTGAGTCCCAGCCTAAATAGGCTTTTATTAAGAATACAGACACAGTTTGTGGATTATAGTCTGGCAGAGAAGATCAAAAGGAATAGGTAGCTTTCAAAGGTGCTGACAGAACTCCCGCTGAGATTCTGGGCAGGGTTTGGGGTTTTATCACTCAAAAAGACTACAGAACCTAAAAGGCTAGTCTCGTTTCCTGCCCGTGTCTTCATATTCTAATTTAATAGCATCCTCCAGCAAGCAGATCTCACAGGATGTTGCATATTCTATGTCCCAGGCCTGATTACCCCGGGGGTCCGCTGACTCTGGTCTGGACTGCATCGCCCCTATTATTTCTGCAGGCCTGAGTCAGGCAGAGGAGACAAAGGCAGCCAGGAGACTTGGATTTCTCACAACTAAGAACAAGGACTCAGACTTTGACAAAGGCGAGTGGGCAGGGGTCGATGTCGATCACCCCTTCATTTCCACAGCCCCGAGTCTCTTCCCAGAGGCCTCCTCGTGATCATGCCTGTCTTAGGTGATTCCCCCCATGGGAAATCTTACCCACCATTGGCTAAATGATCAAGCATTGGAGGCCAGGCACAGAACAGGCAGCGTTCATGCCAGGGAAATAAGTTTTGTCTCCTTAGTGGCTCCTGATTCAGAGGTCTCTCACTCAGCCTAAGTCACAGGTATTACAGCTTCCTGAGACCAGGCAGGGCGGACTTCAACACCAGTGCCTACTAGAGTGCCTGCACAAAACGAGTATTTAAATACCTGTTAATTTATCTTGTGTTCTCAGCTCTCATGTTAATGGCAGCCAGCGGCTGCTTAGTGAAATGCAGAAAATCGCTGCCCATGCCAGGCAAGTCTCAGAACCTCCACCTTCCCACTCACCACCAGTGCTCACCAGCATGTCCTTGGCACCATCAATCTACTCCCAGGCCAGCTGCCCCTGGGGTGGGCGGGGAAGAAGGTTCGGGGAACCAACCTTTCTGGCAATATGTACATCCAGCAGACCAAGCCCTCACCTTGAAGCACATAATCAACCTGTATCCTATTACCAATCACAGTTTTGGTACAAAGGGCCCCTTTATGAAAAAGACAGCTCTGTTGCAGCCAGATTTCCACACATGAGGGACAAATGTGGTAAAACTAGAATGAGGAGGACTGTAGAAGGGGTTCTGAGTGTACATGAGCACCGGCTACCCCATATGTCCCTGTTACAGCTGGGAACGACTTTCTTCAGACTGCCTGGTGGTGAGCTGAACCCATGAGAAGGTAAAGTTGAAGGACTAAAACACTTAATGACAGAGATACTAGGTCATCAAGATAGAGTTCTCAAGACTGGGTCCTTGATGACTGCACTGGTAACTGGCGCGGACCAAATCCTGAACCTCCTCAGTATTCACACATTCCTGCAGATATTACAAAACCAAAGGAACGGAAGTTATTTTTGTTTCAAACTCAAGAGAAAACCTTGCTTTCCCTAAAGATGACCAGCTGGTAGCCAAACCACTGTTTGAATTATCTGGCAATGCAGCAGGGGGCAGACCCGCCAGTTCTATTTAGCCTCCCTCAGCTTCTGAGCAAGCTCTGCCTTACAGGGAACTGCAGTGCCGCGCCGTGGAGAGTGAAAGCACCTCCGTGCGCACAGCTTAACACAGTGTAGAAGAAACGTGGCAGAACAGGGTTTTTGGGTTTTCTTTCTTTTCCAATCCCTAAAATGGCACCTGCTTTCCATTGTTTCAATAAAGTTAATATGAAGAACTATAGAGTGGTGTAAACGAATGTGATGGTTAATTTGCTTTTGTTTCTACTGACGCATTTTTGTACAATATAAAGAAAGTGGACTTCTTTCTATTTGTATATTTTCAAATTTCACATTAAACGTGTAAAATTCTAATATATCTGTTAAATGAATCTGTGGATTGAGTCTATTTTATCCTACAAATAAAAATATAACAATTTCCAAAATTCAGGTGACAAAACAAAAGCTATTAATATAAAAAGAAAAACAGTAATATATCTAAGAATTCTATGTTGCCTCTAACAAATCATACAATATAGACTCAACCTGGAAAACTGTTTTACCTGTCAGTCTGTAGTTTCCAAGTTCTAGTATGCTGAGCAGCATCACCGTGGTGTTGCTGATGCAAATGCTGAGGATGCCTCCTTTGCTGCTGTTCTTGTTGAACTTCTACCCAGCATGGAGGGACAGTGGCTGAAAACCGTGGAGTCAAAGTCTCAAAGCGGGTTAGCTCCACTAAAGACGTCAAGATGTCAAGGGTGAAAGGCTGGTCCACCAACAAGTCAACTCCTTAATAACAGTGAATGCAGAATTTGAAATAGGTTTTTAAAAAGATAGTGTTAATTCATGTTTCTTTCTATTCAATTGCAACACTTACCAAATATCCTGAAAGTTAATAAGGCAGACTCAGATACATGCAACTAAAGTAACTAGCAGTGATTACACAACAGGCATAAGAACACTCCATCTTGAATATTTTAAATTATAGAAAGGCTACTCATTACTGGAGATCCACAAACTCCACCTGTTAGAGGAGTCCTGACTGAACTGTAGCCCTAAATTAGTAAGGGCAACAAAAGTAATGGTGCGGAATGCAAGCCCAACTTCCATCAGATCAATATTAATTTTTTAGATTTTCTCATTTACAAAAAATGCTAAACATCAGCAAGCATGTAACATCTTTTGAATACTATTTTTTTCTACTTTTGTGGCAGTTAAAAATATCATATATACATACCATCATTATAAGAGAAATAACCAGCTTCAGAGAAATTGTTTTTTTAATTAAATATATGCATTCACATTTGTGAAGTGTCTAATACCACACAAAGCTAAATGGCTATTATTCTTGTTTCAATTAACAAAAGGTTAAAAAGACAACTAAAATACAAAATTTGATAGGTTTAGAATACTTTCACAAAGAAAATTTACACCAAGTTCCAGAAAAGTATTACAAGTGTACTTCACACCACATTTTTTCTCAAAGCTTAGAGTTTAATAAATCTGACTAAAACTGTATTAAATTGTTTAAACATGTAAGAATATACAATTTTTCATAAATAAATGGTGGGGGTTTTTTGAGTCCCCCTTCATTTTATCAGTACATCAATGTCCCTTCCTCACATTACAGTCATGCACCACTTAATGATGGGATACATTCTGAGAAATGCATCTTTGGGTGATTTTATCATCAGAGTGCACTCACACAAACCTAGATGGTACAACCTACTACATGCCTAGGTTATACCATCTATACCATCTGTTCCTGGGTGCAAGACTATATGTATAGTACGTTACTGTACAAAACAAGATTAAATTGAGCATAAGAGAAAATAAAGGATTCAAGAAACACAGCAAATAGCACGCATAAAGCTACTGCCAGTGTTGCACAGCATACTATTATCTCGCAAACTTTTTTTGTAAGTAGAAAGACTACACTCTAAAATAATAATTAAAAGTATAGTATAGTAAATATACAAACCTGTATCATAGTCATTTACTATTTTTTATCAAGCATTACGCAGTGGACAAAACTGTACGTGCTACACTACACAGGGGGGGACCCCTCCAAAAACCGGAATTATTTTCTGGAAGGCAGGCCCCAGGTAGTATAGGCTGCCCCTGCTAGGTGAGTGTTCTAGGAACCCACCTGTATCAGTGCAGCAGCTGGTGTAGTTGTGAGAGGCTGTGTTTGACTTCAGTGAATTTACTCTGAAGAGTCGTTCAACACATTTACTCATTTCACGATGGATGATTTATGAGCGCACCTGCCCACACTGCACTGAGTGTTCAGCAGTTTGAGACCAAAAACAGCATGACTCTTGTGTCCCATCCAACCTATTCACCTGATCTCACCCCGAGTGACACCTTTTGTTTCCCTGAATGAAAAGTCTTCCTCAAAGGGAAACATTTTGCCCATGTGGAAGAAGTGAAAAAAAGGCAGAAGCACAAAAAGGCATAAAAATTGTCAAGTTCAAAAGTTGTTCTGAGCAGTGGAAAAAACATTTCAGTAGGTGTTTTGCATCATATGGAGTGTACTTTGAAGGTGAGTGAAGTTTAAACATGTAAGAATAAATACACAATTTTTTATAAATAAATTCTGTTTGGGGCGGTTCCCCCTTGTACATGACTGGCAAGACAGTCGGTCTGCTTATGCCAGCATCATCACAAACACCTGAGCAATGTGTCATAACATAATGTTACAATGGCTAAGAAGTCACTGGGCAGGAGGAATTTTTCAGCTCCATTATAATCACACGGGACCACCATCATATATGTGGTCCGTTGTTGGCCAAATGTAATTATGTGGCACATCACTGTATTTACCTCTTTATAATCTAATCCACAGCTTTTCTACTAAATATTATGTTTATGCACTTTATGAAAATACTTCGTTTGGATGGGGGCAACTGTGCATACTACTAGAATCTAGCAGGCAGAAGCCAGAGATACTGCTAAGATAGCTCAAGACAGTCCTCCCATAACAAAGATTTATCTAGTCCAAAATGTCAACAGTGCTGAGGAGGCTGAAAACCCCTAGCATATAAAGTAGTGAGGATTATACTAGTAATCACTACAGTTACTATATTAGTAATCGCTAAAAGTCTGCTTTTGGTGCAAAGCAGAATGATCAAAAATGCCCAAGTACCAACTTTACATATAAGTTCCAATTAGAATACATTTGAGTTTAAACACATTTTTCATTAGATTTATGAAACTTCTTTTAAATGATCAGTCTAGGGAGTAAAATGTGGAAACTACTGAGAGTAAAACATAACAGGGCTATGGAAGTACAAAAGGACTAACAGTAGGCATAGAGGTTGGGAAAAGAGAGCTCAGTTGAATTATATACTCTAAAGTTTCACAATGGGGTGGCGAGGGTCTGAATACGCTATTCCAGGGTGAAAGTATGTTTTCGGCTTTTCAATTCCAGTAGTAATATTAGTAACGTGGGCCATTCTGTTGACTTGACACTTACTTAATGAACTCTTCTCTTATGTTTTTCTCTCCTCTCTAGCTAGATCAAAAACTCCTTCATAACCAATATAATGTTTTCACCTTAGGTAACTGAACCAGTATTGGTCAACCTACCACAGGTTGAGAACCACTTCCTATTTTATGTTTACAACCTTTTCCAACTACTGGAAAAATGATAACTAATACACAAAAACAAGCCTAGTAAAAGAATGCCAATAAGGAAATGAATTCCCTAAACAGAGTAACCAAGAGTTGACTATAAAAGCTGAAATAATTTAAGAATATAAATAAAAAAGACTCAGAAGACTTAAAATATCTGAAGAATTTGCATTTAAAAAAATAATTTAAAAACTTAATATCATACCTGAAATGCCAGGACTTGAAGGATTTGATAGAGGCTTGGAACCTTCTGAAGATGGTTCCATTCCTTTACAAAGAGATCCATCCACTAGTATATCAGCTTCATCAATATCATCACAGGTTCCTCCAATTTGGAGAAAATGAAGCTCACCACCTACAGTGTAGTAAAATTCCATCAACACAGATACATGGAAAATGGGCAAATATACAAATGTACTTTATTAGCTAATAAGTTATTTTAATATCATTTGACAGTAGGATAAAAAAAGGCAGGCAGGAGGAATCAGTGAAATAAAAATAGCAGAAATTAACAAATCTAAATAAAATAAAGAAGAGATTTTTAAAAATCAAAAGTATCTCAATGACCTATTGGACAGATCAAGTATAGGAATATATATGTAATGAGAATTCCAAAAAAAAAAACAGAGACAAGAATAGCATAGGAAAAATGTTTATGAAATAATGGGCAAAAAATGATGAGGTTTTATGGAAAACATTCTACTGCAAATCCAATCAATTCAATGAAACTCAAGTAGGATAAACACAATGAAATCCACAGATATACACACATTCTAGTCAAGCTGCTCAAAGTCCAAGTCAATGAGAAAATCTTCAAAGCAGCAAATTAAAAATAACTCATCACAGACATGAAAACTACAATGGAAATTAACAACTTGCTTATCAGAAACAATGGAGGCCAAAGGCAATAGAATGCCATGTACAGAAATAGTCAACCAATAATTCTAGAACAATAGTTCTAGAACAATTCTAGAAAAATAGTGCTTTTGAACAACAGCACTATTGTTCAAAAATGAAGGTGAAAGAGACCTTCAGAGATAAGCAAAGGCAGAAAATTTTTTGCTAGCAGACCTGCCTTACAATAAGTACCAGAGAAAGTCCTTCAACATAAAAGAAAGCAATGCCAAATCACAAGGAAACATAGAAATAATATTTAGGTAAGCAAAATATTTTTTTCACATTTGTTAAATTTTATGTAAGATAAAGATTTTATAAAATAACTAACACTTTGCCCTGGCCAGTGTGGCTCAGTTGGTTAGAGAATCATTCCATAACCAAGGGGTTATAGGTGTGATTTCTGGTCAGAGCACATGCATGGGCTGCAGGTCCTGGGTACATGGGGCAGGGCAGGTGGCAACCAATGGATGCTTGTCTCTCACATCAAAGTTTCTTTCTCTCCCTTCCTCTACTCTAAAAAGTTATGAAAGAATGGCCTTGGGTGAGAATTTAAAAAAAAAATCTAACACTTTTTGGTTGGGTTTATAACTTATCTAAATGCAATATATAAGACAACAGTAGCACAAAGGTAGGGGAGAAAAAAGATTAAAGTTTCTGAACAACAATAAAATAATTAAAAATAAAAGATTAAAGTTTCTATCTTTTATTAGAATTAGGTTAGTATCATTCTGAAGTAGAATGTTTTAAGTTAAACCATTAAGAATATAACTCCAGGAATTTCGGGGGAGAGGGGGAGGGGTTTATAGGATCAAAGTTAAAGGACACATGGATAAAAGCTAGGGGGAGGGTGGTAATGGGAGGGAGGTAGGAAGGGGGGTTGGGAGGGCTTGA